>RXPK01000677.1:0-192150 GCA_004143645.1 Protaetia brevitarsis
TGTGATACAATAGGCGAATGCGAACACGGCAAATTTTCGAAGAGTATTGAATCGATTTTCATAAAATTTTGTGAGCTATTTAGGTAATTGGTCTACTATAGACATACAGGGTGTTATTAGAATTTTTCGAACTTCTAGAGGGAATTGATTTGAAAACTTGCAGAATCAGTAAGGCGACTATGATCTATTTAAGAAAAATATTTTCAGCCTATAGCACTTTTGGTATACAGGGTGTTAATATAAACTTTCTTATTTTAAATGGAATGGTGCAATTTTTATGGATTCAGTCTATTGCTCGCATCATTTTTGATAAGTTTGTATTAATGTTTCCTATTCCTAAAGCTAATCGTTTTTGAGATATTCACACATATTTCATAAAACCGACAGAAAGTTACTACTGTAAAGCAAGTCATTCGGAACACTCTGCCATATAACTTGAACAATGTGTTCGTTTGTTACTGGGTAATAAATATGGCTAATTAAGGTGTATGTTGCGCACAATTAAATTAATTTTATTAATAATAAGGAAAGTAGTCACAATAAATACTTTAATTATTATTACAAATAAATGCAAGAAGAGATGACGCATCATTTTGAAACATGCTATGCAGAGTGTTCCAACTTGCTTACGGTAGGAACTTTGACATATTTCTACAGGTTTTATCAAATAAGTGTGAATATTTCAAAAACTATCAGAAATAGGTATAATAGTACTTAATACTAACCGATGTAGAATTTTGCGCTGCATTCAAGGCTGCACTGAAAAATACCACGTTCCGTTCGAAAAAGAAAAGTTTTTTACTTTAAAGATACCCATATTGGACATGAGTTTCTGAACAGCCTGTGTAGGATATTGCAGTTATCGCTGCCGCAATCAATACATATGACCGTGTATTTGCATCTGCATCAGTAGAATATGTTAATGTCTAACAGCCTATGAGATATTTAATTTTATTGGAAAGAGTGCAAACGTCAAAATTTTAACAAAATTACAAAGATCTCAAAAACGATTAGGTTTAGGAATAGGAAACATTAATGCAAACTTATCAAAAATGATGTGAGCAATAGATTGGACCCATAAAATTGCACCATTCCATTTAAAATAAGAAAGTTGATATCGACACCCTGTATATCAAAAGTGCTATAAGGCTGTTAAATATTTTCTTTAGATAGATCATAATTGGCCATGACTACTCTGCAAGCTTCAAAATCAAATTTCTACTAGAAGTTCGAAAAATTCGAATGACCCAGTTCGGTGGGACACCTGTATAAAATTCCAACATAATCGTAACGCAAAAAGCAAGGAAAATAATTACTTACATACTAAAATTTAACTAGCTAAACTTTTTATTGTTTTTAAGTTTTCTTTCCACAAAAAATACCAAACAAATTATAAATTATGCAAATGTTATCGGGATAACATTCGGATTTCGCAAATTGAATACTGTAATAAGATGGGAATAAAAATGTTTCTTCATGCTTAGTTAAGTTTCCCAGTAATTGATATTGGCGCTTTGAAAGATCAAAAAAAATGATCATTGATAGAGCTTTATCTAATATATATGTTTTTACTTTTTTCGGTTCACTCTCACAAAGACGCAGCAATTCTTCGGGTTTCTCGGGATTTTTAATCAAATAACCTAAGAACATGGACATTTTTGGGTAACCTTAATTTTAATTTCGCCCCATACAGCAGCCCTTCCCCAGAATACTGTGAACGCAAAGCTGCAGTTCTTCTAGCTTTTTGTCTGTCCGAACAATTTATGAACTGTTTTGAAGCCTTTTTGCGACATTGCATTCTCTGTCGTCAAATAAAAGGATTTATTTGATTTATTTATTATCTCCAGGAGGGGATAGCAAAAATTTTCGACAGGCAACTTTGCGAAAATCTGTCTGCATTGCGACTAAAGCCTCCCCATTTTTTTTTGTTAATTTGTTGCAAAACTTTTGCAACCTCGATGAAACATCTTTTAATGCCTCCAGAATTTTGGTAACAAATTGTAATATCTCGTCTTTTAAAATGTCAATGTTTGCGAGCCTACGCTGCGAATTTCGCAAAACGCTCTTCTAAATTTCTATTTGTTTTTAAATAGTTCATTTTGATGTCGAAATTAAAAACCAACTTTAGTATCCAATAAAAGAAATTTTACTCAATAAAATATATTAAACGAAAATCCACACGGTAAACCAAAAAGAGATTAAAATCAAACTAATATTTTAAACCTTATTATCATTACGATTTTAAATCACCTTTATCCACTCTTTTACACACAGGTGATGCTTATAAAAGACTGCGATGATACTAAAGCTTAAAAATCGAATGTAAACAACATACAGCTATGCAAATGCAAAAATATGCACTTACTTATGCAAGTAAATATGTTGGATCCCAGGTAGCACCAAATACTCATAAAATATTTTTTCTAATATATATTTTATATAGGAAGTGACCGATTTTTTTTTATTTCGTAAATATTTCCAACTAATATTTCTCGCATATTATCAAATACATATGCAGTATATATTTATTTCTTATATACGTATAATATTTTTTTCAAATATATATTTCATATAGGAAGTGACAGATTTTTTTTATTTTTTCGTAAATATTGTTATTAATATATAGAGCATATTGAGAAATACTGGTTTTCTTATGTTGCTTTAATATTGCTAATCCATATACATGTGGATGGTCTCGTGAAAGTATCTGCTATATGATTTTCCATTTGCAACAATAATTATAAAGCATTGATATAAATATCAGAACTCAAATCTTCATATAGGAAACAATTTGGGATCGAGTGAGATTTCAGTTCGGATATTGATGCTAATAAACTCCTTCTAATTACTGCTGTAAAACTTAGAAGAACGGATCTCATGGACGGGGTTCCATTCACTTGCTGGTATTTTTCTAAAAATCCGCACCGCGTCGCCCGACCTAATGGACGCTCAGCTTAACCTGCAATATTATTTTTGTAAACATGCAGTAACACTTGCCTTGTAACAGTTTTTAACCTATTCATTTTATAATTACGACACTTATCAGTTACCGATTATAACCAGTGCAATGTTTATTCACAACGACTTCTTTTCTTATAAACCACAATCTTGGACCACAAAACTGCGCAAAACTACACAAAACTTTTGACTTTCAACATTCCTTCACTTTTTTCACGCTTCTCATCTACCACGGCCATCACTCCATTCACGTGATGTACGCGTGCTTGTCGGTTGTTTACGATAAGATATAACGCACTAACCCATGTAACTCAAAACAGTAAGTAGGATTGGACAATCGCAGATAAAAAATTTGTAAAGCCTAAAGCCAGTAGTTTAATAGTTCAAATTCAAATTAAAATAATAAGAGAAAGATATTAATGTTTGTTAAAATAGAGTATATTTTGTACATGCGTTATTCTACTTAAAAATATATTATTAATTCTTTCAATACTACGAACAAGAATATATACATAATATGTTTTAATACATTTAATTATGCATTTTATTTTGTTAATTCAGGAAAAAATTAACTTTTATGTTTATAACCACATTTAGATTACGTTTAAGATATTCGATTAAAATGTTGTTTTTAGAAGCCATGAATTTACATTTCCAACAGATAACTGAAATTATGATCAACCCAATCTGTGCTTTGTTTTTACATGAATATCCTAAAGTGTAACAAAACACAACTTTTGATGATATTGCCCCTAAAAGTGGTAGTAGATTAAAGATAAATTTATAGTGTGATTAAAAATATAATATACAAAAGAAAATATGAAGCCAGTAGAAATTCAAATTATAATAATTTATAATATGTTATACATATTATAATTAATAATACATTATATCATTATTATTAAATTGCCTTAATTTAAAAATCTTGTTTAACAAACCTTTCCAGAACTAAGGCAGTAGCTCATTTGACTTCTACTAATTTTCCATCGTTCACCATATTGTACAAATGGATTTTTGGATCCCACAGGGTCCACTTTTTCGTCTAAACATCGTTTTTCTCAAAATAATGAAAATCCTTTATTGTAACGTCTTTTATGATTTTCGGGTCTCGTATTAAAATATCTGGTTTTCTAATTTTGAAGAAACCAACATAAGGCGCGTCCTTAAATGCACTACAATAGTACAACAATTTTCAGGTTAGAATGGTGAATTAGAATTGTTTGCTTACTTGTAAATGTCCGTGTATATCGTGCCAAGAGATCTCTTCATTAACCTAGAATCCGTCAAGTTCCCGAATAATATATTCGGTGGTTGAAAAGGAACGTTACGTTTTTCCCAATAATCATGGCTACTTCTAAGAAATTTGTAAATTAGTACCAACACACAAGAGATGATCGCTAACACATAAAACATAGTCGACAGCCGCATATATTTCTAGTTCTATGTGTTATTTCCAGTGCCCTTCTATTGCTACTAGACAGTTAATAAGGTCAATATGAAACCCATTGGGTCAATTATAAGTAGAGTATGATACTATTAAATAAACTGAGTAAATTATTCTTGTCCGGCATGTAGTTATTTCATGCTTACACCCTACAACTATAAGCGTTACATTTTCTATGTTATAGAAACGATTTCTGTCCCATTCTCAATGAAGTTTAACCTAACTACACATGTAATAGGAATATTTTGAAACTTTTTTGTTGGTTAAAATGTCAAAAGATATTACATGGATCATAGTATATAGTATAGTAATAGGCGCGAAATAATCTTGTTTGTTTTAAATAAAATCATTATTTTTTAATATATAAGTATCTTCTAAAAAGTAAAAAAAAAACTTTACACTGTCCAACACATTTTTTTTTTCATACACCATTACGTGTAGTTTATGCCGTTTTTCATGCTGATTCCGAAACTAGTTTTAAATTGGCTCCAACACGTCAGGATATTGAGAAATTATTTTAAATAGCTTCTTCAAAAAGTACATTAAATTTTACAGAATTTCAAAGTGACTTTTATATTAGAAAGATATTTTTTTTTACAAGATATATTGTACTGCCGAGCATTCATGTCCTTGTCTGTTCCCTACGTCGCAGCATTCTAACCTTCCCCATTTGTGCTGTGGAGCCAATGAAATTCGGAATTTGTAGATTGCTGCTGTGCGGGTATATAAGGAGCTACGCACGGCTCGTTAGATTCAATTTAAGTCTATTTGTGATAGCTGAACGTCTTTTTTTATTTCATAATATCCCATGCGTGTACAAACAATCTCAATAGCTTCTGGTACGTATTGCTGTGTACTGATTTAATCAATTGAAAATGTAAAATGAAAAATTAAATTAACTAGCTCAACGGATAAATTTAAATTGAACAAAAGAACAATTAACCTCGGAGTTACCCTCGCGAATTAAAACTTAAATCTAACCACGAAAAGTAAATTGTGAGTGAAAGAAATCTGACTTTCTTAAATACCCGAGAAATTGAAAATTAAAAATAAAAGAACAGAATTTTTAACCCAACGAAGATAATTAACAAACAAATTTTATTTTATAAAATGGGTTGAATTACAAAGGTGCAGAAAAACCGTGAACTGAAGGTTCTGGTCTAAATTAAAAACTGCACTTGATTCTAAATTACAATAGGACAATGCTATTTCCTATACAAAGCAAAAGTTTTGTTTGTTCAGGAAGATAATCCTAAATATTTCAATTTCAATCCACGTGGTTTCAAATTAAATCAAACTAAACGTGGACAATTACTAGTGAATAACAAGAATGAAAAATAAAATGCAAGCACAATGCTTCTACTCACCCAAACCGAGGTGATTGATAAAATAAAAATGAATCAGCAAAACAGAAAAACGGAAAAATTAACTCTTTAAACTAAAATGAGAAAATTACAAGTAAAATATATCTTCCTGCACAGAAATAACAAATGATCTTATATCTATGATGAGCACACATCAATATATTAACAATTATTACTAAATGAATTCCTTGATGGACTATATAAAATTCAATTTATGCGAACATTTAGAATATCAATATGAATTGCAAAATGGCATCAATAATATACAAAAATACGTCTATTCACGTTACCAGTCGAACAAGGAACTTCCTAACAAAACTCTACAACGCAGTCGTAAACAACAACGCAACTGCACAATTCACCGACAAAATCTAGTAGAATAGGCATAGAACAGAACTAGCAAACGCTAGACATCTAAATGAATGAAATTAAGTTAAAAATACTTAAAACTTAATTAATTAAATCATACAATTAACTCTTTAACTGAATTTGTTCAAACTAAATCTAAATTTGTGAAAAATTCTTGGTAAATTGATCAATGGAGGACGGAGAAACAAGACAAAATCTATGCAGCTTAAAATACACTCGCGAAAAACGGGATGCCTAAACTACAGCAGTATGTAGAGAATGCACCACCCAACGACATAAACCGAATATTACGCCGTTTAATACAATTCAACAAATTAAGGTTATCATTGTTAAAAGTTGCGGAAAATTCATTCTTAACTAATATATGTGTTCTGGTTTATTTATATGAGCAGATTCTTGCCTTTTTCGAGATACAAATTTTTCTTATGAACAATAAAATTAGTTAATACTTTCTTCAAAACTTTTTACTTTTATCTTACTCAAGTAATTAATTCATTCAACCAATTCTCTATCACCAAGATCTTTATCTAATATTGTAAGTAAAAATGTATGTTGTAAGCTTTTAAATCTAGCTGACTAATTCTAAAATACTGATATTTAATTTCTCGATTTAGCCAACGTCTTTTAGCGGAAGAAATCGCAGTACTCGCTGAATTTGAAGAAACCTTATATTTGATTAGAGCAAAATTCCGAAAAAAAACAATCGCAATCTTTCAGAACTTTAGTATTAGTATCACCTAATCACATTTTACTTCTTACCTTGGAAAACGAGACGTACGTTTCAATAGCAAATCTATCACCATCAGTGCTACTGAACCAAACAACTACGCTAAAGGTATCCTGTAGTGTCCAGTGTATAGTGCATTGCCAGTACTTGTTTATAAGTATGTATGTTATAGTAGGTATAGTGCTTATATAAGATAATATTATCGACAAAAGCGATTTTTTTTGGTATTGGTAAAACTAAAGCTCACGATGGCTTTGACAGCGTTGCAATCGATTACCATTCAAACTCAAACGTATGAATCGCATTACTTATGACTTGTTCGTGATGAATGACTCCCAACTGTTCTTGATGATGAAAAATGGTAAAATATTACCAATTATATTTGTTATAACACCTACAAGTTTGATTAAGTAATGCAGACGTAACATATCAGAGAAATAAAATCCAGTTATGACTAAAATTATAATGTAAAAAAGACGTTATCTTCATTATAAATAAAAGCATTTGTTTAATACGCACACATTTTATTAAAGTTTTAACACCTGTATATATACAATCATTAATATTTATAATAATATTAAAATTGAAACAGATGTTATGATTTAAATAAAAATTGTTGTCGTTGAAAGGATTACTACACAGTGCCAGACGGTTAATGATTCCTTTTATAAAAATCCAGCCACAATCCATCTTTGGACAAAAGTAAGAAATGTTTTTCATCGTACTCGAGAGGTTCTTTGGTTTTCTTGTTCACTTTTAAATCAAAAGTTTTTATGATAGCTACTATAGCAACTTTGATTTGCAACACTGCAAATTTCATGCCTAAAATAATGGGTTTATTATTGCAGATGAACACTTTCAATAAACTGTACAAAAGAAATATAAAGTTTTCTAAAGAGAGTAGAATTTTATTAAAGCAAAAGATATGACAATATTGCCGTAATTTTTTTAAAAAAGTATGCATAGAGGGTAAACATATTATATAATAATAATATAATAATAAAATTAAATAAAAATAACGAACGTAAACACGACCGAAACACACCAATCCTGCTGAGAAGTGTGTCCGAATGTTGTCACTCAACCAACAACCGGTAACCGCATATTGCCGCTTGACTTTCAAAACTGGCAATGATGCACCCTTCCTTCTCAGCCGTACTGCCGGCATATTATTATATAGGAACATAAATAATTCTGATGCTTTCCGTA
This sequence comes from Protaetia brevitarsis, assembly GCA_004143645.1. Lineage (NCBI taxonomy): Eukaryota > Metazoa > Arthropoda > Insecta > Coleoptera > Scarabaeidae > Protaetia > Protaetia brevitarsis. Next base: position 8,072 of record RXPK01000677.1, read on the forward strand.
TACATTCGTTTGTCTGCAACAGCTTATTTGTACGTAATCTTTAATAACCTCGGCAATATGTTGGGGTTTTGAAATATTTACATTAACCGAACACAAAATACCTCTCTTTTCAATGCAACGGATACCTAAGTGGTAATATTTTGCAGAAAATTATGTAAATAGAATGATGCTGAAAAAAAATTCAAAATGCCAAAACATTCTGCAGATTTAATGAATTTTCCTAACGGGTTACTATTGAAATAACAGAGTTATGTTTTCTACAAGAGTTTTATAAAATCCACAATCGCGTTTATTCCAAAAGTAAATAGACGGATACGTATTCCTGCATCTATGTTAGCTAAGTATATATTTATACTTGCTAAGGACGGTTAGTATCGGAAATTCCCAGCCCGATCCGAGATTTAATTTAGCGGGACAGGTCGAGATTTCCCGATAAATTCCGATAACTTCTAATGTACAAAACAAATGTCTAAACAATATTCTTATTCGCAGATGTCATGTTGATTATAAGAATCTACGTTTCGCAAAATAATGTATATTTTTATATGTCCCCGCATCGACTGAACAAGAGGGAAAAAAATTATTTGGAACTTAACCCAAAAATGTCATTCTTTATAAAAATGTTTGCTTGTCTCAAAACTCCTAATTCTGAAATAAAAATCTAAATATTTCTTTTAGCAGCTGAGAAAATTACAAAAACACAAAAATTTAACTCTCTTCCATCGAACCAGTTCTAAGTTCCAAATACTCCAAAATTTCTTTTGAAATTGTCAGTCTTCTCCTCTTTCTAGGACGTATGTTACTTAAATACGGGTGTGAGGGTAGCAAGAATCCGATACATATCTTCATTACATTCCATGTCTAACATTTTAGGCCCAGTACCCGTTTGTGCGATGTTTCATATAGAATATCATGAATGACTAAATAATTTTGTGTAAATTGAAGAAATAAATTGTATCTTCAATTTTAAGTATATTTCTAATTTGTATATAGAGAAAATAATAGAGATATAATTAAAGATACAGTTTTTGGGACACCTACACTCAGGAAACAACAGGTATTAAATTAACCAAATTTCGCTCAATTTAATAATATTATAAGGTTAAATGTAGTTAAAGTACCGGATTTTTGTTATTTAATAACAATATTTTTGTTACTATTAGATAAAACAAAGATTTTAAGTTAAAACGAACCGCTATTATCTGTTACTTCAATACTATTTAAACAGGTAGATTATAATTGGCTCTTATTGATGGAAACTGATGCCACTACCAGAAGTAATATAATCTATGAATGCTTTTACTTCAAGGTATACAATTAGACATTTTATAACATAAACGCTAATTCATTTCCATGGATTCAAAATAATAACACCACAAACCTCACTAAATGTTCCCTTCGTACTTAAGCTCTCTTAACAGATATTAAAAAGCAGTCTAGCGAAATATTTTCTTATATACAACTTATTATTTAATAATTTGGGTAACTTCACATTAATAAAGTTACTTACTAAAAAAACTTTAGTCTAAATAGCACTGTAAATATAAATTATTATAGTATAATTGCAAGAACGCAGGAATAACCTTAAAAACAAGACGATTTAGAAGCCTTTCAAAACAAAATACTGCAGCAATAGGCAACACGGCATACATTAAAATGGTGACTAGTATACAACCTGAAAGTTTGCTAATGCGCAATGATCTAAACTCTTTCTAGTGGTATTATTTTTGTCTGTGGGTTAACTTAACAATATTTTGTAAACATATTAACCCGTTTTGTGAATTTTAATATCTGTCGCTCCCTCAATGTGTACATATGCTACCAATTTTAAGTGTATCAGGTATTTTAGAAGGTCCTCCTAGATTTCGCGGAGACCCGACATTTCTTATCTATGCCACTAACCAAATCTTTCCCACAGCTTTAACTTAGAATATTATTCAGTGGAAATGTGTTAACAACAATACCAGTACAAATGTTCATTTGTCATATTAATTTTTTTAGACTAACGTTTATAATATTACTTTTTATTATGGGCGAAAGAAATAGCTGATATGTTTAGCATTACATAAATTACCTTACCAATACATTTACGAAGTCCTTCGCCAAACGGTAAATATGTTCCTTTTACTATTTTGGATTTATTATCGTCAGAGAATCTCTCTGGATCGAATTTATTTGGTTCCGGGAAGTAGTTTGGATCAAGATGTAACCCCATTGTAGGAATGATAATTGGTGTCTCTTTTTCAATTTTTACTTCTTTCCCTGAGGGATTGCACGGGGGGAAATTGTAATCCGCTGTACATAACTTAGATTGAAATAGGACGGCTGGATGCAATCGAAGAGACTCTGAAAATAAGTACTTTTAGGGGTCATTTTGTTAATTATAAAATGGTAGATTACCTGAGAAAACACAGTCTAAGTAATTCATATCTTGTATGGCTTCATAACATATTTCCCCTCCGTATTTCTTTAAAATTTCATTAATCTCATTTCTTAATTTTTCTTGGACATCCTGATTTGCTGCCAAGTCGTACAAAGTGAAGCTTAATGCAATAGAACTTGTTTCAAAGCCGTCAGAAAAGAAACTTATTGCTTTCGCAACCACGTCTTCATCAGTTAAAGGAGGTTCGCCCGGTTTATTTTTTATTTGCATTATTACATCCAAGAAGTCGTTTCTTACGATATTATTTTTTTTCCTGTATTCTAGAGTGCCTCGCACGACATTTGTGAAATATTCAGCAACATTAATAGGTATGAACCTGAATCGCAATTTCATTTGTGAGATAAAGGTTTGTTTTCAAAGTATTGATAGAGCATAACTAACCTTACCTTTAACACCTTACTCAATTCTGGAAACAATATCAATATTAAAACTTTTATGGCAAGTGTGAATGAGGGTTCAAAAATTTGTTTCCCAACTCTTACAAATTCGGGATTTGGATCTTCGAAAGCTTTACCATCTAGTCCGAATGCGCAGGTAGCTACATTATCGCTAGTGAATTTCTCTGATAATTTTTTCACTTCTATGGGGTTTCCTCCAATTTTCACTTCAGATTCTATGTACTTAAGCATATCTTGTGCGACCGCTTTCATAAGAGTAAACATATGCTTCATCTAGAAATACATAAGTGTGTGTTTATTTATGAATGTGTAAATTTAATGGTTGCAAAATATAACAGTGGTGTTTTTTTTGTCGCACGCTGCCCAAAAAAATCGATAGGGAGTAAACTAAATACCAAAGGAGTGTGACATAATAAACGATAGAATTTATACATAATAAGCACTAAGCATCAGTCGTTCATAAATTCATAACACACAAAATAGTTGAAAATACTTATTCTTATAGTCGTGATGTTTGATACTGCTTCTTTACGTTAGCAGCTACAACCGGCTTCTTCTACTTTTAGTTAGCAGTTAAAAAAAGGTGCTGTTACCGCTATTATATATCTGTGTTGTGAATAGCTTTTATATATACCGTAGTAGACAAATTTTAACTTCAGTATAGGAAAGCAGAAAGTAGAAAAGAGCACGCTTTAAAATAAAAACAGGCATAAGGTAAAACAACCAGTGGCTGACATACACCCATTATCTGACATGTTCATAGTATTTCTGGCAAAATAAGAAAATGTATATATCTATCTTTTTATGTTGGCAATAATAAGTTAGTTATACAATATTGCTATGGAATGGCTCCCCGGTTGTTTGAACTCTATGCTGTTAATTTTCCAAGATCAAGTTTTGGCATTGTCGCGCGCAAATTCTCACTTAGATGTAATTGTAAGAAAGGATTTAATAGTTTTGTTTGAGTATTTTATTGTTCAGTTGTGTATAGTTAATTTCATTTATTTGTACATTTTGCGTACTCCAGTATTGTATATAGTTTATTTGCTTGTGTTTTCTTTGCGATGCGTTGCGCCTTCATCGCACGCAGATGTAAATTTCATATATATGAGTGTGTTACCTAGAGGCCCCGGCAGTTACCAGATAGATGAGCGCGAGTATAGTCTTGTTTTGTTTCTTGGTTACCGTATTTGGTAATTCATTTTTATTTTAAGATGTAGTTCGTTCTTTTGAAATTTTAAAATCGTCCATCTAGCAACTCATTTGTTATTAATAAGTGTTATATCGTTGTGCACAATATTCATGTAAGGCTCTTTAATAATTTTCGTTTTAGAAGTGATCGCGTTTAGAGTTTAAATTTTCCGTTTTTTTTGTAGTTCTAATTTATAGTATTTTAATCACCTCGGGGTAGGTAAAGAGAAGCTGTGAGCTTGATTTAAATTTCATTTTTAATTTTGGTTGTTTCTCTACGTTATTTGAATTAAATTGTAGTTTGCTGTGAATTTTTGAGACCACGTGGATTTTTTGCGGTATAAGAAATTCCTTCTAGAAGGAATACACCATTTTGTTTGCTAAAGGATTTGCATTGTCCTTTTTAATTGTGGAATCTTGTGCAGGTTTGTTTTTTGCCAGAATCTTATATTCATGGTTTTAATTTTTCCTGTAATTTGTATCAAATGTTTTTTTCTTTTTAAATAATAAATTTAATGATTGTAAATATCATTTTAAAATTACAGTTTCTTTTATTTTTGAATCAGCCATTTCTATTTTTGGGGATTTTAAAGAAAGTCAGATTTTACAACCGCCCACTATTACTTTTCATGAAAGTTACTCTGAGATATAAGAATCTCTGGCGCCCTTTTAAATTCATATTTGCTGAGCTAGCTAAATTAATTTTGTCATTTTTAATTTCTTTAAACTTGTATGCTTGGACAATCAGTTCACAGCAATATGTAGGCATTTAATTTTACTATAAATATTACCCTTCTGCGCCGGTGCAGATTTTTAAATAGTCGCTTCATAACAGTGACCGTTAACGTTGTCTTTCTTTGACTCAAAATAAGAAGATCGTTAGTGTGTTCACCACAACTTTAAGGTAAGTGTAGTATTTTGAGTTGGTATATTTGATAATAAGATAAAGAAATATGTTAATCGCAAGTACTAAGTACGAAATTTGCAAATACAAGGCATGTTTAGGTTATGCGAAGGATGTCGGGTATTGGCTTCGTAATAATGTTAATTTCTAATAACTGACATAGGATGTCAGGTATAGGGTTTTTAGAATGAAGCTAAATGATAACTTAACTCATGGCAATTAGTGCAAAGATAGTGGAAAATGAACCATAAGTGTTTTCTACATATGCTACCAATAGCTGACCTAGGTGTCAGATATTGGTATATAACTGTCAGCATAGGGTTATCATAATTGTATAGGATTTTTGTTTTTTATAGTTTATCATGGCATCAATTAAAAAGAAAATCTTGCAATATGATCAAGAAAACATGAAGAGAGCTATCGATTCAATTAAGAAAGGAGAGTTATCAATGAGAGCAGCATCGATAAAATACGACGTTCCAAGAACAACACTTTTATCAAAAATTAATGGAATATATCCAGAAATGTGCAGGATGGGTCCAAAAACAAATCTTACACCAGAGGAAGAAAACATATTAACAGAGTGGTTATTCTACAGTGCCGATCGAGGCTTTCCTGTTACAAAGGAACAGCTAATAGACTCAGTTGAACTTCTTTGTAAAAATCTCAAACGTAAAACGAATTTTGTTAATGGTAGGCCGGTACTAAATGGTACCTATAATTTTTAAAAAGGCATCCTACGGTGTCAGCAAGGTTGTCTCAAAATTTAACATTTGCATGTTCTTCTGTGAATGAAATAAAAATTAAAAATTGGTTTAAGGAAGTTGAAGAATATTTAGACAACAATAATTATAAAAACATAATAAGTGATCCAAAAAGGGTATATAATGCCGACGAGACCGCATTTTTCTTGTCACCGAAAGGATCAAAAGTGTTAGTTAAAAGATGTGATAAGACTGTATATTCACGGATTAACAATGATAAAAAAGACTGCTTGACAACGTTAATTACAGCTAATGCACTAGGCATGATTGCACCGCCAATGGTGGTCTACCCTTATGAAAGAGTACCCTTCGCTATAACAGATACAATGCCAAATGGTTGGGCACTTGGTCGTAGTGAATCTGGATGGATGACGGGTGAGATATTTTTTGAATATGTATCAAACGTATTTCATCCATGGTTACTGAAGCAAAAAATACTACTACCCATTGTCTTTTTCGTCGATGGTCATACCAGTCATCTAACACTGCCTTTAAGCAATTTTTGCTCCAATAATGGAATAATTCTTATTGCATTATTGCCTAATTCCACCCATATAATGCAACCGCTAGACGTAGCTGTATTCAGATCGCTTAAAAATGAATCGAAAATGGCGGTTCTAAAATGGAGAATTTAAAATGAAGGAAACCGATTTAGAAACGCTTAAGAATACTTTGCATCAATTCTTGAAAGGGTGTTAGAAAGTAAGTGAGACATTTGTTAATGGATTTCGCGCATGTGGTTTATGTCCTTTCAGCAGTGATGGCATTAGTTATAATAAATATTTTAAAAATAACCCCACCGATATAGATAAGCATTTAACCACTATATCCAATGACGTTTTAAAAAATTATTTCAACTTTTTGGAAAATGATATGAAAAAAGAAAAATTAGGAAAATTTAAGAAAGGTGAGATTGAAACTGAAGATATATCTTTGTATAATGTTTGGAAAAAATGAACAGATCTTGTACAAGCATGTAGTGTAGCAGACACAACGAAAACATGAAGGAAAATGAGACTTTACTAACAGAGAGCGAACATGGTTTTGTAACAACGAATTCACGAACTCACTCCCTTAAATCACGATTTTCTAAATATTAGTGAAACTGTACAAGAAAATCCAAAAGCAACAAATTCCCAATCATCGAACGTGCCCGAAATGAATGTTCCAATTTCCAAATAATTGATGAACTGTTATATGAAAGCCAACAAACTCCAGAAAAGCATTATGATGCTGCGAGGTGTTCTACCTATAATGTACCAACTCCATTTAAGAAGTCGCTCTTTCCTGATAATTCCAATAAAATTACTAAACGTAAACAGAAAGATAAAATACCAGCAGTCGCAACATCTGAAAAATGGAAAGAGTACTTTTTGAATAAAAAAAGAAATAAAGAAGCGCTCCAAAAACAAAAAGAAGAAAGGAAAAGAATACGTGAGGAGGCTAGAAATACAAAAATACTGGAAAAACTTAATAAAAAAAAAAAAGTTAAACAACGTAAAATATAATCGAGTTCAGATTCGCCAATAGACGTTTATCTGGAATCAGAAGGCGAGGGCGAAGACTGGGCGCATCAAGACGATCAGTCAGTCAGTGCAACCGTATCTGAACAGAATAATAACAAAGAGGAGCAAATTGAAATTGGTGATTTTGTTATAATAATCTATGAGAAAGAATATTTTCCACGAAAAGTTATTAAGGAAAATATTGAAAGGAATAAATATTTCATCAGGTCAATATTCATGAGTGGTTTAAATTTTAAATGGCCAAATCCTGTAGATACCATATGGTACGAAAGATACGAAATTCTTCAGAAAATAAGACCTCCTTTATCTGCGAATTCTTGCGGACTTTATACAGTTCCAGAAATTTGGCTTTAGAGGTAAATTAAATATAACATATTGTCAATACACACATGAACATTACATTAATTATTATTATAGAAACGTTTATATTTTATATTTTTGAATACAATAAAATCTCCTATGAAGTGAATTTATGTTTATTTCGAAACTAACGGCAATTATTGTTACATAATATATGCCAGAAAATGGTATATCAGTTTTTGGATGTAAACAAATTTGGATGTGTCAGCTACTGGATGAAATAAAAATTGTGTGCCTTAAGGTGTCAGCTATTGCACACCAAAACTTTTTATTCTTCGCATACACACAAAAATAAGAAAAATAGAAATGTTGAGTCTAAAAAATAAATAACTTTCAATTTGCAATACATTAGCCATATAAGTTGAAGCGAACGGTTGGCAGCTCAAGAAACTTCCGTTTGAAAACATTATTTCTGCCGACTTGAATGACTTCCCCGAAATGACAGATAAGGAGTTCACGATTTTATTTACTGGTTGATATCAGTATAAGCAAGTAAATTCATATTTAGCTGAAATGATGACTGACTCGGTTTCAATTAACCTGTAGTTTGTCAAGAATCGGACGCACATATTGAAGTTCCAAGCTCCATCTCGCCACATCAACAGTAAGATATACAGATATTTTATTTATTATGTGCCTTACGGTGCTGGGTATTCTGGTATTCGGAGGTATGTGTGTAAGTGTGCTAACGGGCAAAGAACTGTTGGATGCTGTTCGCATATAGTGTCAATTATTTATTGAGTGAATTATCTAGGAACGATAACGAAAGCAAACGAAGATTAATTAGTATGTATTTATTTGTTTTTTTATTTGTTAAATAAACAGTTCTTTAAAAGGTCGAGTATTTATCTTTGACAATTTGTTTTTTGTATGACCTTTAGACGATCGCTACCAACGGCTTAAAATTATTTTGATATCTATACAAATAATTTTTTTTGTAACAATTTGTGAATTTTTCAATAAAAAAATAAAAAAGAATTCCTTCGGTAAAAGTTGTCGCAACACTCATAGCTAAATGTCTTACTAAGGCATACCTCTTGGATCGTCTAGAAAAAAATTAAGGTAGTAGGGGAATGGTAAAAAAAATAACAAACATTTTGGTGATTGTACCAAAACGGCTACTTATGTCAAAAAAAAAAAAAAAAAAACTAAAAAAAAAATATTGGTCTCCATTGGATTGGATAAAATATATGAAAAGAGGAAGAGAAGTCCTTTCTAACCAGGGGGTTATTTTAAAGATCATCTTAACACGTTTTGGCCTGAGGCCATCTTCAGAAGCATGAAAGATACGTCGTTCACACAAATTTGGTTTTTATTTTTTTACTCGAAGACCGTTCAATATTCGGAACTGAAAATTTGACCATAGGCCATTTCTAGGAGGTCAAATATATGCCCCAATTTTCAGTCAAAAACCGCCTGGGGTTGGCAACCCATATTCCATATGAAAAAGATCGCAACTTGAATGACCGAAATATAAAATAAAACACCAACGAACAAAATTAGTTAAAAAAAAATTAAACCGAAAATACCTAAAGAATAATAAATGTTTGTTATATAAGTTAAAACACGGACAAATAAAAAACCAAATCAACAAGTTGTCCTTTTATAATTTTTATGTCAATACCGTCAATCGGAAGGTTTTAATTTTTCTAAGTTTATTCCACTTTTTTTCTGATCAAATGTTTAGCAATACTAATTGGGTTGGGATAATAATGAACACACATATTGCGTAAGTATATAGGGAAGAGTATATTTACGAAAATAAGATTTCCCTTTCACTGCAGAATTGCCACACACAGAATATTCCGAGGATACATTATCAGCATTATATTGTTTAAATTGTAAATGTTTAAACATGTTAATGACAAAATGTCATTTTCAATGAAATCAGCTAATGAATTTTTGGCGAGCACTGGGAGGCATTGTTTATGTTCACGCGTTTATTTCTTTGTTTGTGAAGTATATTATGGGATATTAGTATGCATTTTATTCATAAACCATTAAAATAAGACTTAAAGTTTGTCTCTTATTTATAATAAAAAACAAATGAATATTGAACCACAACAAAATAAATCCTTAATTAAAAGTATTTACATGAAGCAATCATCTTTAATTATCAAAATTTATAACAGCTGTTCAAAAACATATCCTCTTTCTGTTAACCATATTTCTACCATCTTTTGCAAATTTTGGAGTAGTTTTTTCAACAATTTTAGGAAATGGATGGAAATTCCTCTCTCATTCTATTCTTCTTATTTTACTACGTGAATGGCCCTTTTTTATACACAAGATTCTTTAAGCACTTCTTTAAGAAGTTTATGTTTTTAACAAATTACGTAGGTGAATTTTTCATCCAAATTTAAGTTTTATAACGATAAAATGGCGGTAGAATAATTGATACTAAATTTATATACGATTTATTTTTACTTTTAGTTGGAAAAATAAGTTCTATACCTATTGATAGGGAAATAATAGAGATATTTGGATATCAAGCCTATCAAAAAATTCTAATACTAATGGTAATAATTTATTGAATGTTTTTCTGCTGATTCGAAAATTATTGCGAAATTGATTTTCGTTCATATTGGGAATGCCGTAATCGCTAATTCGTACTTGCAAATTTTCAATTCTTCTTTTTGCACTCCATTCCTCTTCACCCTCATCCCAGATTATATAATATAGATAATAAAAGGTACAAAAACGGCCGCAGTGTCTACGGCTAGCATGTTCATTGTGTTCTCGTTCATATATCTGATCATATAGTGTTTGTTACTGTCAATTGCTGTATTCTTACGTGATTCTTTTTAGACTTTTTATATTTTGTAGAATATTTTATTTGACATTTCTTAAAATAAATTACAAAAACAACTTTTTTATTATATTAACAACGGTTACTCAGATACATTTTCAAGTATATCAACTATGTCAACACAATAAATTATATTAAACACTCCTCCTCGATTGAAACTTCTTAAATCGCATCAAACAATTTAAGTGCTCTATTGCATAATATTTAGTTCAGTCCTAAATTTCTAAATAAGTCCTTTGATAAAGCTTTAGTAAAAATATCTGCTATGTTACTACTTGCATCAACATACTCAATAGAAATTATATATTATTTATTATATTATTATGAATTAAGTCTTTTGGAAAGTGGTATCTAATATCGACATGTTTTCCTCTTTTGGAATTTTCGAAGCTTTTTGATACCAGTATTGTACTTTCATTGTGAAGTATACCTTCACTATCTACATTAAAATCACTTAAAACACTTTAATGTTTATTATTTCCTGTGCCGTACCAGCCGCAGACACATATTCATATTCAGCAGTTGATAACGCACACAGTTTTGTTTTCTTTGAAAACCAACTCACGGGATTTCTTCCGTATAATACGACACAACCACTAGCAATTCTTACCGAACCTGGATAATGTACTCAACCAATATAACCTCAATTTCTGGAGGGAGGTGTTCTTTGTTCGAAAATTAGGGGCAAGTTTTCGCCGGTATAAACAACGGTATAAACTGATGATCAGCTGATTATACCTTATACCATCACTAAATTACCCTATATACCAAATTTCGAACGCAGCCCTGTTGTATCAAGCTAAGTATGAATCTATGGTATTTAAAATATGAATATCTAAAACAAATGTATATACAAACTACGCCGCCTTAACCTAAAGCATGCAAATGGGCCGTTTTTTTTTACAAAAGCGTAAATAACACCGTTGTTATTACAGATAGACATATAGTAGTTTATAACTAACAGCTTTCACTTGAAGCTTGAAGTTCAGTTATCCTGAAGAAGCTGTCAGTATGAACAGCGAAACGTCGAGCGAAAGTTTTGACATACGGCGAAACCCGCAAGAAGCTGTTAGTTATAGTTACACCGGCCGTGAAAGCCTACGCAGTGTTATATAGTAGTTTATATTATGAAGTAATGTTATTTTTCTCCGTAGAATTTAAAAATGGGATATTTTTTTTCTTATACTTAATCTCTTTATTTTTAAAGATAGGAAATAATAGTGAAAGACCTTTTTTATTACTATATTGAAGTAGACTTCTAAATACATTTTATAATGCCTACATCTTCATTTGTAACTTGTAAGGCATGTAATTATCCAGAAATTAGAAATTGCTTATAACTTGAGATTCTTCTTGAGAACAGTTGTAAACTTAAAAAAAATTATCTGCATATGTCATGATCAACTACACTTTCTATTTAAAAAAAAAATGTATATCTCATAACTTGAGAACAAATGAAGATAGAGACATTATAGAATGTTTTTAGAAATCTACTAAATCTATTTCAATATATTAATAAAAAAGATTCTTTACTATTATTTCGTGTCTTTAAAAATAAAGAGATTATAAGTAAAAAAAGAAACTCTGGAGTTTCCAGTCATATTCCGGAAATGATTAGAAATGTTTGATTTTTCTCATCACCTTCTCATTTACCTTCGAAAAAGACCACGCAACATCTTATATAGTTTTCGCGTATCTATTAAAATAAAGAAGTTTTGCATATAATGCTATCGAAATTGCCTGACGTTGCATATTGATTTTTCAAAGAATTCAATTTCTCCATTCTTACGGTGTAAATACGAAAATAATGATATATTTTATTTACTCGTTCCTTTACTATTAATATTTCTATTTTTCTTTTAAAGTTAATTAAAACATATTCAAGATATTCAAGTAAAAACACATATTAAATATTAATTAATTTCGGAAATGCTTTATTCAACTGTTCTTTTCTTAATCGTGTTTTAATCAGCACTAAAAATACTTAACGTTTGTTACTTTGTAACTTCAATATTAACAAAGTTAAGAATAGTACGCCGAAATTCTCATCCGCGGTAAAATGCTTCAATTATTTTTCATGTAATGTGGGTATCGTTAATTGTGCGGAAACTCAATAATTACTTAGTGAGAGTTAAAAAAAAGAATTACGTAAGTGGCGTAATAATTATGATTGAGTTGACGCCAAGGCTCGTATATGGAATATAAATGATGAAAACAGATACTTGATAAAAGAGCGATAACTAATCTTATAATTAGTGGTATTAGAATTGTGTAACTCGTTCAGTAATAATAAATACAAGAATACCGGATATTAGATAGATATGGTAAATACATTTGTTGTATTTGTAAAAAATGGTAATATCCTATATTTTCTTCGGTGTAGCCTTATGGGATGATTTAACAAGAGATGTGTGAAAACTGCCCTTTTCCAAATTATGAAGATTGTGTGGATTGATTGTAAATTGCTCTAAAGGCACTCTCAATCAGTAACTAAATAGAAAACATCAATATTCAAATGAATATTAATTATTTGTTGTCAAGGCAAGTTACTTCGAGTTACTTGCTAAGTGTAGAAGTGTAGAAAAGAACATTAAAATTAATTTTAAAATTGGAGCTAGTGTTATTATTAATATAAATTTAAAATTAAAGATTGATATTCTTTTCCATAATCGGTAATATAATATCTAGATACATAGAACGACTTTTAAAAAGAGACAAATCACACATTTATATGGGATTGTCCACGGAACTGACTAGTTAGAAGTTTTCTTGCTTAACAGGTTTCAGAATAAGTTATATATAATTTACAGCTGGGATCAAATATCATAGGCACCCTAGATTTTGTGCGAATAGTCACAGTAGAATAAGTAAAAAATAAAATTCGTAGCCTAAATATATTATAAATATTGTTTATTAAAGAGTCTTAATAATTTTTGCACTTTTGTGTGTTTCTAGTACAACTGTAATACTCTTTTATGGTTGAGGAAAAATAACACCTTGAAGGCCTAAAGATGCGCCAATATTCCGCACCTGTATAAAACCTGCTCGTAAAGAATACTTTAGAACCAGATAAACAATTACATAAATATTTCAAACGTCTATCACGGAGATAATTTCAACACTATAACATGCATTGATTTCACCAAGGGTACCTATGTATTCAAAAGAAGTTGTAATAATTGGGTAGTTACTTTCTTTTCTAAAATATTAGTTTTTTACTCATCCGATTAAGCGGTAGTCGCCATAAACTTTGTTACTTTAAATGGAACATCCTATATCTGATTACGTTTTTTAATTCAGCATAAAATTCTATGACAATTAGAACTAAGGTTTTCTAAACCTACCTTCGACTGTTTCTGAGATATTACGGTTTTTGTGAAAAAAATTGCATTTAGATTGGCATACTTACGTACTTCTACTAATTTTCACTAGCTTTAAATGTCATAAAAATCTCACATTTTGAAACTAGCAAGTACTAGCGTTATTTCATCAAGTTAGAAGTTTTCGATCTTAACGATAACTTTGAATTTTAAAAATTTAAGGTTTACAATAGTGATACTAACTTTGTTTTTAAAATATTTTTTGCTTTCTTACACTTTCGATTAACCGGAGGTGAATTTTGTTATTTTAAGTGAAGGACCTATATATGATTATATATTTGAATACAGCACAAAATTCTGTAACGATTGCAACTAGAATTTTCTGTTTTCAACTGTTTTTAAGGTATTACGATTTTTGTGAAAACTGTGTCATTTACATTGTCGTACATAATTGATTAATTCTCAGTCTCTTTAATTACCAACGGTCTTCCAGTTTAAAGGTATGTACTAACATTGACCAAAATCTAGTAAAAAGTTCCATTGGTATTATACAGGACGTTTAAAAATTACTGACACATCAAAGAATTTCAAAAGTTGCAAAACTTTTTCCAATAAAACACCTCATATATTTTTTATATTGTTGGGTGTAAAATTTAATCCTACAGCCTTCAGTTTTGAAATTGGAGACATCTAGCGCTTAAAGCAAGTGAAAATTTTCCCAAAAAACTTAAAAACAGTTCAAAGATGGGTAGAGGAAACTCAAGTTGTAATCGTCATTGAATTTTATGCTGAATTCTTAACTTAAAATAACAAACGACTTTCGTGCAAAAGAACTTAAAATTGGTTTAGAAAAAAAAGTAACTACCCAATTATTACAAATCCAAAAATTTTAAAGCTGAAGGATTTCGTTTAGTCGAAAAACTTCTAACTACCCAGTTCCAGCGGCGGCTGGTGGTAACGTTTTACAAGGGCCATTACAACGATCTAATTTCTTCGTATACATTCGTAACATGTTCGTATTTCGGACGATAGCACACGAACTTGAATCATTGTATTGGCCCCGCCTGTGACGTATGCACCAGCAGTCACTGCCCAGTTCTGTGGAAAACCTGTTTCTAGGTGTGTAGTACATTGTGTTCTCGCGTTGGTATGCCCTGACCTTAATACGAAACAAAAAAGATGTGCTCATTTTAAAATTTCAATAAACCAACCTTTCCCGAACTAAAACAGTAACTCATTTGGCTTCTACTTATTTTCCATCGTTCACCGTGTTGTAAGAATGGATTTTTTGTCGCTATAGGGTCTACTTCTTCGTCTATAAAAGCATCGTTCTTCTCAAAATAATGGAAATCTTTCATCAAAACGTCTTTTATGATTTCCGGGTCCCGTATTAAAATACTCGGCTTCCTAATTTTGAAGAAACCAACGTACGGCACATCTTTAAAATTGCTACACCAAAAAAATAAATATTTGAATAAGGGAATGCATTAGTTCTAGATGCTTACTTATAAATGTCTATATATATCGGTCCAAGGGATCTTTTCATTAAGACTGAATCCGTCAAATTTCCAAAGAATATATTCGGAGACTGAAAGGGAACGTTACGTTTTTCCCAATAATCATGGCTGCTCGTAAAATATTTGTACAGTAGCACGAGCACACAAGAGACGATCGCTACCACATAAAACATATTTTTTAGCTGCACGCACGGTTCGGTGTGACGGTACTCAACATTGGCGATACTTTTATATAACTTATAACTATTGGGAAGATAACAAGGTCACTACTTGTAAAACAGATGAGGTCAGTTTTATGTAGGTGTTTACAGGCGCGTATACAACTTGAGTTTATAGGGGGGGGTAATGGAGATGATATTTTAACTAAAAAAAAAGGTCGGTTCTTTTTCGATACAATTTAAATAGTGTCATCATAGGAGGGGTAATTACACAAAAAAGGCAAAAAAAGAAGGATGAGTGTTTGTCTTTAAATATGAAATTTTGATTTACAAATAGGTGTCGCTTGCTCATGTGGGAGGGGGGCGAGGGGGGGGGAGGTGGGTAATTACAGCCATTACCCCATTAAAAGTTAAAACGAAATTTTTATACTGGCAAACTTTGTAGCTCTCGATCACCAGTTCACAAATCGAATTATAATTAATTAACTATAATTGTAATATTCTGAATTCCGTTAATGTTAAGAAGGACGTCGGTCTGCCAAGATCTTGGCATCAAAATTTACGAATTGTTACTTCTGAAGCCAAAAAGCTAGTGTTAAGAGGTACATCGGCCTGTCGACATGGCAGTAATAATTATATCCTTCAACTGCCAACATCTTGGACATCCCTCAAGATTTACTTATTATCGTTAATGAAATCAACGAACAAATCCTCAAACTAATAAAAACTCGTTTATTTTAGAGATATTGCCAAAATTAAGAAAATAATTTGTATAAAACGCGATCATATAATTTTGCTACTTCAAGTTTATTAATTTAACAAACCCATCAACATTCATTTAAACAATAAGTATCCTTTAATTAACAAAGTGAAAATTATTAAAAAATAAGGATTACCCTTTATTTATTTACTTATTGTTTGTCGACTTTAACAAGGCTCTGAAGATGGCTATTCGGCCGAAACATGTTAGCCAGTAATTACATTTAAACGTTTTGATTGAGTTTTTTATCCTTTGATATTTTATTATCACTAGACATTACTCAATTTGGACATAACTACATACATTATTATGTTTAAATTACTTTTTTTTTTCAAATCTAGCCCACACTTTTGTAAACAGGTTTTCTGATCTAAACATTATTATTATGACGAAGTTTTCTACCCATACAGTTACGCTCAATATATGTGTTACAGCCATTGTTGTAAAGATGGCGCTTCCCCTATATTATTCAAATAGGGTTATAAAATGTTGATTTGGTGCATTTACCAGAAAAACATCGTATACCGGCGAAGGAGAATTCACAAACGGTACATACAGAACAAAATAAATTAATGACATAAAAACTTCTCAAATTAAAGGACTCTTTATTCCTTGATCCAACAGTTTAGCTTTAGTGTACGCAACATGTGGGAATTTTGTGGGAAATTTTAATAAAAGTTATGTTCGTCCGTATATGTTTAATAACTTGTTGTGCGAAACTTTATAATTGTTTGAATTTTTTTTTCTGTGTATCATCACTTCAACATTTCCCATCCAGCCTTCTGACGGATGTGTCAAGCCACTAAATGAAAGGCTTTTGTAACTATGGTGGCACACTGCAAGTATGTAGAAATGTAGCTTCTTGTGTTTTCTACGTGTATTGCCGTAGGTTTAGGTAATTTTTTAATTTTTTTGCCAAGTAACTAGCAATGTATATTAGATCGTCTTTCACAGTACTGTCACGAGTTGATATATCCAATATTTGACTGGCCTCACTGCCTTCATGATCGGTTTCTTCTGAAGCTTGCTTTGATTCTTTAATTTCAATTTTGTTAATTTTAGCTTGTTCTAATGCACTTGCCAACAAGAATTCTTCAACAAATTAATGTATTCCTGGTTTTAACTGTAAAAACTGTAAAAAAACTTCTTGGAAAAAATTACTCCTAATTATTGCAGTTAAAAGCAGAAATACATTAATTTGTTATTTTCTTACTGTAAAAAAACTTGCAAGAATTCTTCAGTTTCTATCTCTATTGGAGCTTGAATGTTTAGGTAGGCTGGACTATCCTTGGAATCTTACCAAAAGAATCATGTAGCCGCTTTCTAGTTCGTTAAGTAAAACTCACCTTGAAAACAAATTTTCCAGCCAATCTTGATTGAGATGATATTTTCTATAGGTACATAACATGTAATCAACAGTAGTTGTCATATCCTGTAGTACTTTATTCTGAATTGATAAATTGGACCCATTGCTTTCTAGGAATATTAGCAGTGGAAGTATAGGAGTTCATTACATCAAACCAGTTATTAACAAGTTGTAAAAAGTATCTTTTGCCAATTTTTTATTATTGCCTGGTAAGTAATAAGTTTGTTCGCGTCGCATGAACTATTTGCACTATTATGCACTTTTGCACACAAAAGTTCTTAAAGTGTATAATAGTGCAAATAGTTCATGCGACGCGAACAAACTTAATATTTTAATGATGTTGCTACTGTATTTGATAGCAGCTGTGTTGCTAATTTCACCTTTTGCCGTTGACTTTTGTGACAATTGAGAGGTGTGTCAGTTGATATCACGAATTAATTTCAGTATTGACGTTTTCTATTAATTTTTGAACTGGTTCTTTATTTCCAAGTGCACCATCACTTAAAATAAAACCTGTGTCTATGAACCAGTTCCTTAACAATTTCAGTAAAAAAGTGAATATGTGGTTTTGTAACAGAATGTATGCAGTATGTAGCATTTGAATTACACAATATTCATTTCCTTTCAAAGACCTTGATTGCTAGCACCACAGCCAGATACACAGCCAACAACATTGTTGCTTACATTATATAGTCTAATACTGATATTTTCCAAGAGTTTCTTGCATTTTTTCTCATCAAAACCTATATAGAGAGAGGGGGCCAGAATAAGACCCTTACGGCACTTCCGAAGAAACTTTAATCAAGTTCGAAGTAAGATGCCCAATTCTCACAGACTGCAGTCTGTTATGTATGTATGGCGGGACGCCGCGAACCAAGTCCCATTGAATTCCAGCAGAACGCATCTTGGTAATCAAAATATATGGTCGATCCTGTCAAAGGCTTTACTGGCTTTATGGATTCAAGAACCTCTGATAGAGTCGACATATCGAAAGTGGTGGTTAATGTTTGTGATCTATTTAGTGAAAATATTTTCAACTTTATAACACTTTCGGTATACGAGGTGTGGATATCAACTTTTTTATTTTAAGTGGATTAATACAATTTTTATCGGTTGAATGAATTTACCGAGTCATTTGCAATTAGTTTGTATAAGGGTTCCCTATCCCTAAATTCAACCGTTTTTGATTTTTTTTCATTTTTATTCAAATGTTGACGTTTGCACTCTTACAATTAAAATTAAATAGTTCATGAGATATCTAATATTTAGTGATTCTGCTAAACTCGATGTAAGTACAAGGATGTAGGTACAAGATGTTATATCAATAATCACTGAATCACATACAGGGTGTTCAAAAACGCATCTTCAATGTGGATACCTTTCAGCTAACAAAACTCTTTTTTTCAAATGGGACGTGATAGTTTTTACTACAGCGTAAAATTCGTTCTACATCGATTGATATTAGGATTTGGTATATCTATTCTTGATAGTTTTTGAAATATTAGCATCTCATGACTAAAATATAACTAATTTTCAAATTTCGAGTAAATAAAACATTTTTTCCTAAAAAAACACTCTGTATATTATTTTCTAGAATTAGGCGTTATCTATTTTTGCATTGTTTGGTTTCCATACCTGAGATATTCATCGTTGGAAGTTTTCTAATTATTAGTAATTTTATGTAATTTTAAAGAATTCAAGTTCACTAAAAATATTAACAAGCCTTAATTATTTCGTGACAGCGAATTTGTTAATATTTTTACATGCTTATTAAATACATCGCAAATAAGGCAAATTAAAAAAAAAAACTAAGAAACTATGAATGTATTCTGAAGACATTTTCGAAGACTGTGAACAGTTTGTTCCTGATTTATGCTTCCGTATGTATCGCTTAATACCTAGTGTAACACTAAAAGCCAACAGGCTGCAGTGTTTCCAGAAAATCCATGTCAGGCGGTTCCACAACAAAAAAGTACCTGGTCTAGTAAGTGAACAATATTTGAAATATTATGGCCGTATTTAGGATATCTCCTTTAATTTCTTTTTGTATTTATTTTTCCTATGTTTTTATCCATTGCTAGTAGGTGTAGATATCTACTGTTAAATAATCAACCCGTTCAATTATTATCATTGTTACTATCTCCGTGAATGTGGAATGAAC
Source organism: Protaetia brevitarsis (assembly GCA_004143645.1). Lineage (NCBI taxonomy): Eukaryota > Metazoa > Arthropoda > Insecta > Coleoptera > Scarabaeidae > Protaetia > Protaetia brevitarsis. Next base: position 27,749 of record RXPK01000677.1, read on the forward strand.
CTAAAATATTATTTGTATATACAGGCTGGGCCACCACATTCGCGTCGATTTATATTCGAAAAGTGGTAACATATTTTCATTCTTTTTTGTTAAGGGTTATACAGGTTTAGAAGGACCGCATTTCAAAATTATTTTGAAATATACAGAGTGACTCAAAAAAAGTTACACACCAAAGTTGTGAAAAATTAAATGGAACACCTGTACATTACGACATATTTTGATAGTACAGATTAAATAAAAGACAGGTTGGTCTTTTATGCTTAACTCAACTCGTTTACGAGATAATTAACTATTCTTCAAAATGTAGACCAAAATTTAAGAGGCACGCCTGTCATGCATATTTAAGCTACATATTTCAAACTGTATTTATTTTTTAACTAAAGCATTAGACTTGATAATAAAATAAAAGTAATGCAAAAATATAGAGGGTGAACAAAACATACTTTTAATTTTCGCTATCTTAAAGGCACGTAACTTTATTATTTTAAATGGAACACCCTGTATTTATTACCTTATATAGATTCTAATTTTGACGGTCTTTAAGATTGTATTAATGTTTCCTATACCTATCTCTTATGGTTTCTTATTAATTTAGAATTTTCTATTTCAAATATTAATTCCTATGCATTATTTGTTAGTTAAATACAGTTTAAAATGTAGCTTAAATATGCATGACAGGCGTGCCTCTTAAATTTCTCTTTATTTTGAAGAATAGTTAATTATCTCGTAACGAGTTGAGTTAGACATACAACACCAACTTGTCTTTATTTTGTCTGTACTATCAAAATATGTCATAATATACAGGGTGTTCCATTTAAATTTGCACAACTTTGGTGTGTAACTTTTCTTTAATCACCCTGTATACTTCAAATTATTTTGAAATGTGGTCCTTCTGAACCTATATAACCCTTAACAAAAAAAGTTGAAAATATGTTACCACTTTCCGTGTATAAACCGACGCGAATGTGGTGGCGCACGCTGTATAACTTTCAATGTTTTTCTTATTTCTTTTGATTTACAATGTAGGGCTTACTATAAAAGATGTAACCTGTTAATAATGCGTAAGTTTATCTATCACTTCGCAATTTGGTGAATTACCAGCAATAGATATCACTTGCTAGTTATCGCGTCTATGGTTTACTAATATCTAATAAATAATGTACATTCTCTATAACTAAAAGACATTTATTATTAGTAAGAAATTAGATACTTACCTGAAACATAAATACTTAGATACGTTAAGCAAATAATATACAGTGTTTTATAGGAAAGTAACTCATTTTATTTGCTTGAAACTTAGAATTTAGGTTTATTTTTAGTAATTTTGTGCAAGAAATGCTGATTCAAAAACTATCAAGAATAAGTATACCAAACCCTGACATCAATCGCTATAGAATATGTACAGTGAATATGGTACTTTATATGACATACATATAAAGTGTCAAATACAAACATAACATTTTATCCTCTTGTCAAACTAAAGGTTAAACCTCATTGGAACTATATTTTGACGAGAACTCCGCTTAAGCATAGGAGGATCTTCCTCTTTACGTATTTGCTGTTTTCGAAATTGTTGCGAAAAGTAAAAGTTCTTGGAAATACGGTGATAAAAATGCAACTGCTGGAGGGCAAAGGAATTCAATAAGACACAGATTTACGTTTTGGAATTTATTTACCCCATATATGGATATAGATATGTTATTACAATATAATGACTATTGTTTCACTATATAAGGGTTTTCATACTCAATGAATTAAATAATAAAACAAAAAACAATGGCCCAGTTTCTTAATTTACTTTATGGTAATCTAACCATAGTCCACCTTTAGCTAATAGCATGAAATGTTGTGGATTTATTTCAAGGGGTTCCTTAGTTTTCTTGTTGACACGTACGTTGAAGTTTCGAATTATCGCGATGGCAGCAACTTTTATTTGCAATATCGCAAATTTCATACCTAGGAAAAAATAGATTGTTAATGTAATGCTATTCTATACAGATGGAAAATCTTGGACCGATCGATGGATATATTAGTAATAAATAGCTAGTCGACTGTAGGTGGGGGAAGCTACGTTAAACTCCTACAACGCTAATTTGAAAGATACCTATTAAAAAAAGACTCACTCATTGTCGTCTACAAACCTTTTCAATTAGACTAAAATTTTTGGTGTAAGCAAGACATTTAAGAGTCAAATCTATCCATGACTGGGTATGCATAGCTTCTAAAAGTAATTATTATTAGAATGAAGGTTAAGCATCTGGGCCATACCTTAGACAATAAATTTCTCTGGAAAAGCTCGAACTTGAAGTAATCAACGGGGCAAGAAAGTCCTGGTGATGTACAAAACTTTGCAGGAAAGAACTGAAGATGAACCCTAAATAGTTTCACAACGAAATCTTAAAGCAATAAAAGTAGATGGACGAAATATATTTTTTTGGGATAAGCACGTACGTGAAGTAGCCAACCAGACCATAAGAGCCCTGATGATGTGAAGGAACTTTGCAGGGAATACTACGGATGCAGAAAAATACTGCTTTGGATATATACAGCAATAGTGGGACTGATCATCACTTATAGGTTAATAGCTTGAAGCGTGAGAACTAATGTACTTACCGCAAGAATGAATTTCTCTCAAGTGCACAGATTAGCATGCGTAGGTAAAACTGAGGCTATGAGAACCTGCCTAACTACAGCTATTGAAATGGTATATATGGTTACTATAAGTTTAACTGGGTTAGCCATCAGAAAATGTTAAAATTATGCGGATGTAAATGGGCATGGTGATGTAAATATCATTGTCGGTAACAATAATTTAGGGTTACTTAAAACGCGCAAATGTAGAACGCAAAATTTCTATGCTTTTTGCTCTAACTCTGTATACCATTTAAAAAACTTTCAACCACTTCGAAAATGACTAATAACAACTACATATTTGAAATTAAGAATATGACCTAACATATCTATGAAACTTCTTGACTAACCACGACAGATCATTAAAACTTTATTTAACTAATATCTTTCACAAAGAAAGGGATATTCAATATCAAAATCATAAAAATAGATCGGTTGAACATTAAAAAAATGAGGTTAAGTGTTTAGCCCTACTGATGAAAATAAACTTTGGAACAACTACGAATTTAATCAACAATAGCAAAAAGGACCTAGTGTGCAGAAACTCTACAGGAAAAAAGTGGGCATGCAACCCAAAAATATTGCTTTGGACATATACAGTAGCAGCGAGATTGAACATCATTTATGGGTTCATAGCTTGAAGCAAGAGAACTAATCAAGTTACCGCGAGAATTAACCTTTCTAAGGTGCAAAGATTATCAGGCGTATGTATAATTGGAGCTCTGAGAACCTGCCCAACAGCAACTATTGAAGTGGTACTGGATCTTTCCCCCTCTCCATGTTTTAGCGGAGAGTGTAGCTAAAAGTATCACTTTCAGATTGATCAACGAAGCAACGATAATCCGAGAAATATCCTGGGATGATATGACAAAAAAATCCAGTTTTGTGAAAGAATTCACCACATAGCTTAGCAACAAGTGAGAGTGAAATCAAGGCACAATCACGGAACTGCGTTTCAGGACAAATGGGAGGGGAAAGAAATGAAATGGCAAATAATCATGCAAAAAGGTCCAGAATACCACTCTTAGGATCCGTACGCTTTCACATGATAAACAATAGTACACTACTGGATGAACAAAAAAGTGAAGTAGAGTAAAGAAAACCCAACTATGTGGAAAATATCTAAGAAATGAGCCAGCTGAAACTTTTTTGGTGCAAAGCTTTACGTTTGCGGCTTTGACCCAAGGCATGTTTATTCAGGGTCGGACGAATCTTAACGATGCAAGCAGTTGGTGCTTTTGGAAATCGGAGAAGTCATACTCGGTTTCTAAATAAATTTTCTGTTTAATTCATCACATCGTACTTTTTGGACTTATATGAGTTTAATAGTAATATTCCTTCTCCCTGAAGGAGGTACTGCGAAGATATTGAGAATGTTTCTCAACTAGGATATTATCGAAAGAACTTTACAGCTCAATATATATTCTGAAAACACAAAGCGGAAGCTACACCGGGAAATGAAACCATAAGAGAACTCTTTCGGGTGCATTTTTCGAGCTCTAGAATTACCCATTCATCACTGCACGACTGTAATAAAGCAGACCTGGAACCTACGAAACAGGCATCCAAGGGACATTGGCAGGTAGCAAAGAAAGTGGTTAATGTAGAGAAAGTAGAATGGGTAATTAACTCATTCAAATCATATAAATCACCAGGATCGGATGGCATTTATCGAGTTATGCTACAAGGATCGGAACTTTTATTGCAAAAGCTTTTAGTATATTACTCAGGGGAAGTCTCGCCCTGAGATACATATCGCTGATCAGAGTTACTTTTATTCCAAAACCTGCCAAACGGGGCAAAGTGTCTGGGACCAATAAGTCCGATGTCATTTATGCTAAAGACTGTTGAAAAACATGTATGATGTATTATCATACCGGCCACTACATAAGACCAATATGCGTATCAAGCAGGAAAATCTACAGAGACAGCCTTGCATCACCTCGTACAGAAGGCCGAGTATGCTCCGCAAACCAAAGAAGTGCTTTTAAGCGCATTCCTCGACGTAGAGGGAGTATTCCACAATACTTTCGCAGCACCAACATGGGGGTTAAGACCTAATTTGATGTACTGGACATACATCGCGGTGGCAAGACCAACGATCTCTTATGCATCGCTGGTATGGTGGGCAAAAGTGCAGCAGCAAACTGCTATAACTGAACTTAGCAAGACACAAAGGTGTGCGTATTTAGAAATATAAAGAGCTGTGAGGAGTATTCCTCCAGCAATGGAACGCCTCCTAGACATCCTTCCTCTCCATTTGAAGATACTGAGCGAGGCAAGAAGGGGGCATCTCAGATTACAAAAACTACCAAGTGTCAGATATGAAGGATTGGGACAAAATAATGTTGTTCATCATGTGGAAGGCAACCTTTTAGGAATCAGATCAGACCATATGATTTCGACATATCTTTTTAACATAAATTTCGAAATCATGGATCTGATAAACTGGAATCAATCCAGCTACAGAGACAGGCTCGAAAAATTAATCTGGTTTATAGACGAATCAAAACCCGGAAACTGGACTGGAGCTGGAATCTATAGCGGAGTGAGAAATACAATGATTACCACAATGATTTTCCACTAGGAAAATATGCCAGAGTTTTTCAAGCAGAGGCATACGCAATATTGCATTGCGCAACTGAAATCAATCAGAGGGCTTATGAAAATAAGTGGATCTATATTGCTACAGACAGCCAGGCGATACTGAGGGCACTAGTGAATCCCAAGGTACTATCAAGACTGGTTTGGGGATGTGTTCGAGAACTGAATAACCTTACAGACCGCAACAAAGTTACTTTACTATGGGTGCCCGGATATTCATCCTTCCAAGGAAACGAAACAGCCGATGAGTTAGCAAGAAAGGGATCATCTGCTTCATATATAGGCCCAGACCCTGTTCTAGGTGTGTCTAAAAATACAGGTAGGAATTTGGGCCAAAGAGAAACAAAAAGAACACCCGAATGTTGAAATGTGCAAATTACGAACTCAAGAAAGTTTGCTGAGAAGAGTTCGTCTAAGAAAGGATAATGACGGTGAATGTGTATATACTAACCTTGTTTATGTTGTATCAATTATGTTAACCAGAAGAAACAAAACATTGCGAAGCTGAATATAATGCCTATTCGACTAGAAATACAGACGTACTACCCATTCCGCTCCATAGGCTAACGCAAACTCAACAATCCATAAATTACTGATGCGTGAAACTATATAATAAACTGCTTTTCTATAATGTTAGTGAATTTCTAACACATTACTTTTCCCATCTGTTATACGTTTATTGATTTCTTTTGTTCATGTGTTTTACCTTTTATTTACACAATTGGTTAAGTAAATATGAGTATCGGGTATGTATTTTATTGTTTTTAAACATTTTTTTAACATGTTACATTGATGTAATAAAATAAATACTAATACTACTACTAGAATAATACAACCAGGCAGACTCGTGCTAACGCCTTTATTAAGAAACCATAAAAAAGAAAGGCTGAAGAACTACTGCAGCTCAGTAGGAATCACCTTCGCATCGTAACAGGTCTCCTAATAGGACACTGTACTCTGAAAGGACACCTACATAAAACTGGGAGAAACACTGGAGATACCAACTGCAGAGTGTGTAATGAGAGGACAGAGAATGCTTACCACATTATATGTGAATGCAAAATTCTGGACGCAAGAAGGCGCAAGCTTAAAATGAAGCCAGATGATTACTTCAATCAACCAGCCAGAGATCTGTACAGTGTAGTGCAGGATACTAGGATCCCGGAATGGCTGGTATGATTAATGGATAAAAGAAATAGAAGACTAAATACAAAAACGCCAAGAGGCTGCAGTGTTTTCGGAGACTCTACGTCAGATGGCTCCCACAACAACAGCAAAAAAAATCGTTCTATAAGTATTTTTAGGTTAATAAAAGGGGAATATGTGATAATAGTTGTCGGTTCCTTAAAACAAAAAGTTTTACCAAGGCACATTCGCGGTCCGTCTCCAAATGGTAAATAGGATCCCTTAACTATGTTAGCCTTGTTGCTTTCAGTAAATCGGTCAGGATCAAACTTCTCCGGATTCGCAAAATACTTGGGATCACGTTGTATAGCATACACTGGAATTACAATAGACATATCTGCTTCAAGTTTTACTCCTTCACCGGACTTGTTCCACGAAGGGAGAGTGTACTCATCAGTGCTCACTTTTCCAAGGAATAGGACTGGTGGATGCAGCCTTTGTGATTCTAAAACATTAATGCCTAGATAGGTGTGGTTGTCTCGACGAAGACTGAATTTTTTATCATAGCTCTATTTTTCTTCTAATTTCGAAAAAAAAAGAAACTTCTACAGAGGCTTTATAGAAACCAGCAAGAGCTGGAAATATTTTCAACTATATAAGTGTCCCCAAAAGTAGCTGAAAGAAGCATGTTTCATTAGTTTAACGGGTATTTTCTGTATGTATATCATACACGGGTGGACTGTAGAGGAATTAATTAATGGTAAACGCGTAATTTTTTGAAATAACAATGACGAGCCGACCTTTGTAGGGCATTGCGGTAATAGTTTTATAAATATAACAATTGCGAATAGAAAGGCGTGCGATGTAATTAATCTTGGGCTTTAATAAATGAGAAACGCTTTGAGACCATAGATTTATAGAATTTTGTATTAATAAAGATTATAGGCACGCGAGTATTGATTCAAGGATAAGTTTTTGCTCTAAAACAGTTAATTGGGAATTTTTTACGGAAATGTTTATTAGGAATGTCACTGATTTAGGTAGGGAATCAGACAATAGCATACTATATAGCGAAATTGATTATTATAGGGAGGAAATTACTAAGGGTTGTCCCCGGGGTTTGCAATCGGGACCGGGATATTGGAATATTTTATACGTTAGTTTATTTAAAATTATAAGGGGGCGGGGGTTGTGAGATAGTTACGTAAGTGGACAATAATACGTTATTAGTTTAAGTTAAGTCAGGGCAATATAATACGTTAACAATTAGAGCTAATCAGCTATATTTTAAATTCGAGTTTATAAAGCAAACTATATTTTAATACGGACAAATCAGAGGACGTATTTTTTGGCAGACCGAGGCAACGAGAACCTACACTTAAATAAGAGAACGGTGGAATTTATTGCAACCAATATGTCAAATATCTCGGGGTTATTTTAGATGATAAGTTAAATTTTAAATATTCAACACGTTTCCGCGAAAGATAGGAAAATGAGTACTAAAATTAAATTCATCATTGATTTTACTATAAGTATATGTATACCAAGAGCGCACTTTCGACCTGTCGATTGCCGTAATATGATCTAAAAGAAGGCTGAAAATATGATTTCTGTTAAAAATAAATAAGTCTAGAAGTGAGCTTTTCGTCTTGAGACAACGGAATATCTCATCAACACAAAACACTGCATCAAATCAAAAAAAATCTTAATAAAATTTGTTATAATGTAGGGGGTTCACTGAATGGTGCCGAACTCGATACCCCCCCCCCCCGAATGGGAGGGGGACAACTTTGAAATCTTAAATGGGAGCCCCCATTTTGTATTGCAGATACGCATTCTACGCCATCAAGTATGTGGTTTTTGTTTCAAACTTTTTTTCGATTCGTAACAGATTGCGCTGCAATTGCAAAAAACATGATTGTGAACCTCTAGAAAAAATACACAAAAAAAGAGAAGCAAGCAAATATGATTTTGTGTTTTTTTATTTTAACATAAACTAACATTTCAAAAGCCATTGTTTCGAAACTGTCCCTTCACTTCCATACATTTATTTATTCGCAATTTGGAATGCTATTCAAACGATACAAAACCGTGCTGTTATTCAGTACTTGACAAGCTGTGAAAACATTACACATTGTTCGATCCCCATTTAGATTATTAATTATTAATCCAATCCAAATTAGTTAGTGTTGAATATTTGAACAGTAATGGAGGCTATGGAGGGTATGATATAGTAAACTTCTTCGTTGTTGAATAGCTTTTTTAAATTTTATTTAATGTTAAAAAAAAGCACAAAATCATGTTTGCTTGCTTCTCTTTTTTGTGTATTTTTTTTTCTAGACGTTCACGTTGTTAGATTTTTTACAATAAAAGTTTGTTATTTTATTTGGTTATAGACTTTTAAAACCGCTTTTCATTCTTCTTTTTTCTTTTGATATTTATGAGCTCTGTCACTGAAATTTATAGTTTACATTATCTGATGCTTCGATATAAAAATAAGTGAGCATAGAAAAGAAATATGAACGGATTATAATTATCGAATAAGTATGGTCTTATTATTCCGCTTTTTACTAATACAAAGGTAATGTTGGATTTAATATTACTTTTACAAACTTCATAAATAAAGCGAGAAAAAAAATACCAGGCTTAATTTAATTCGGCTGAACTATGACCATTCGCCGAACGTTCATAAATCTGTGCTGCTGAGTGTAACTTACGCCTGCAGTTGAAGTCTTTTCCATTTCGAGTCGCTCACAATGCAATCGACGGCTCGCAACTTTTCACCCGGCATACGTTTGTGCATAATTCAATTATCACTTAATGGGCATTCAAGAGCTTTAGTAAAAGCGAAACACGACGTGACTGACCATTGCAATAATTGTTATAATTTTCTGCAGTTTATCAAAAAATAAATATAGTTTTTGATTAAATAAAATATATTGCTGCACTTAAAATAATAAAACAGTATGCGTTTACCTACTCTTGGAACAGCATGTATAGTCGAATTTTTGTCGAAATTTTGTGTGAAAACTTTTTTAATGAAAAGTAGCTCTCTAATTGATGATCCAGTTTACAGTGGCATACTTATATAGTGCGTAAGTGACACCGGTGTGAACAACCTTATTAAAAAAAAAAAACGTAATACAGTCCGATTGTACATAGTTAGTACTTGTTTGTACCACCTTGGGTTTCCTTTGTACCTAAAGGTTAAAAAAAATCAGCAAGCAAGTACAAGATATTTAAAAACGGATAACGTAATTCGAGAGAGCTATGTTTGTACCCATTTGTACCTCCTTTTAAATCGTTTGCACTTCAACCCAATCGGATGTAGAAATATTTGAAAATAAATAAGTCGTAGGGAGAAATTTCACTATTTTTTTAAGATATCGCAAAACGGCCACCCTATTCGAAAGAGCATCGTTTGTTACCCGTTTGTTTGTCCGATTTTGAATATCTTGTAATTTGCTCGCTGAAATTTTCTTTACCCTTTCTATTTTTTTAACCTCTTGAGGTCAAACGGAACCAACGCGGTACAAATGGGTACAAACGAAGTACAATCGCACTATTTACGTTTTTTTTTTTAATCACGTTGCTTTCCAAGTTCACAGGTGTAAGTTACACAGTGTAAGTTACACAGTATTCATTTGAAATTTATATCGCATATCTGTAGTTTAGGTATGAGCAACGTACCTGACAGAGCACAATCTAAATAAGTCATTTGTTGTATAACTTCATACGTCAGATTTCCACCATTCTTCTCCATAATTTCAGTTATTTCGTTTCTTAATATTTCTTGTATTTCTATATTTTTTGCCAAGTCATACAAGAAAAAGCTCAATGTTATTGAACTAGTTTCAAACCCGTCACCAAAGAAGCTAATTGCATGAGCAGTTATATCATCTTGGGTTAATTGAGGTTCGTCCGGTTTAAATTTCATTTGTGTTACTACATCTAAGAAGTCATTTCTGGTTATGTTGTTTTCTTTTCTGTACTTCAAGGTTGCTTTAATAATATCTCTAAAGTAGTTTGCAGCATCTATAGGAATGAACCTGTGGAAAACATGAAATTGATTATATTAAATGAGAATATTTAAAATTATCTATTTATACTATTAATTTGATGTATTCTAACTGTATAACTGGGTGTGAATATGCAAAAGCTGCCTTCCAGTGCGCCGTTGAAGTCGCGGTGAAGAATCCAGTTTATACCGATGCAGTGAGAATATATCAAAAAGGTTTGCCGGAAAATTGACGCACTTTCTGTTTTTCTAAATTTCTCTTAGTTTTCTTTGGTTTCTAAGTTAGTCGGACGTTATTCACTGGTGGTTTTTCGGTTAAATTAGATTTAGGTCAATAATGACAAAAGCATTAGCGCTGAAGATGTCCCATACGAATAAAGATGAAATTATGGGGTCGGGCGAGATGCACACTAAGAAAAATTGTATTTTTTTTTTATAGAATTTATACTGTGTGCATATATAGAATAACCTATGGAATATTTATACTATTTGTTTATAACATCGATTTCAAGACTGTTTGTTATCTAATGATCTAATATTACTTAACATAGGAAAGAGGTACAGGGTGGACCAAAATGGATGTTGTACATAGGTAACAGGCAAACATACTTTGTAGCGGAGATACGAAAAAATGAAATAGGCGGTCCAATAGCAGAGCTATTTTTCCAAGATAAAAACATTGGTGAAATAAAAGTTTAAATTTACCTACTGTTTTAAGAAATTTAAAAAATAATGATTGTTCTTCAGTTTTGACTCTGTGATATAACTTTTTTATTATTTAAAATTAAAAAAAAAATGTTCAGACATTTTTTATGCAGCTTTTTTTCATTTGGGATTTGGATATGAAATCTACTTCTTAATAATCCTTTAAGATTTTTAGTTATGGTTTCATGTTATTTTTTCTGAAAATCATGGTAGATGGTAGGCTATGTTATAATTAAATAATAAATTTTGCTGGCTAAAAGTTTCCATGACAACATAAAAATACGAATATTCTTCAGGTGTATCTGACAAAAAGGTTTTAATAGCCAACGCTTTATTTTAATATCTCAAGCCGCACACCCACCAAACTGTATATCATTATAATTCTTGTAAAAGTGTCAATTCGAAAATGTGAAAAGATACAGGATGGTCCATTTAAAAAAAGCACCGATTACGTCATATCTCGAAACATAATAGTTGTTGGAAATCGAAGTATTTGACAGACTAGAATAAAAATACTGCAAAAACTTTTCTTAAGGTTAATTTTTAACAGAACCCATAATTTAGCCAAAAACAGGTGTTCCTACATATTTGCCGGAGCCTGTATATTAAAGGCAAAAGTTCTATGGGGTTTTCAATAAAAATAATTTAATACCCTAAAAAAAATGCAAATAAACTAGAAATCAAACAAAACAAGTTAAATGTAATTAAAAAGTAATACTTATTCAAATTCTTCAAAATCTTTTCTCCATAGCATTTAGGCTACTTTATATATAAAACGGTGTTAATTTATAAAAAGCGTTAGTCACATTTCCAAGCAATTGTTCAGCAGTGTTGCAAGTAGGTATGTTTGTAAATCTATTTTTTTAGAAAATCCCATAGAATAAAAATCTATGGCCCTCTTTTTACTCTCTGCTTTCCTATATTATAATTACATTTTGACGATTACAGTAAAACAATTAACTAATACTGAAGTGACTTAATCCTTGGCAGGCGAGTCAATGTTGTGATTTTTTTTAGCTCGTTAGTTTAAGTTCATTGGATGCAATATACTAGTTGGCATGAAGGTTGAAAACATAGTTTCGGGTCAACAACCACAGAAGCATCAATGCTGTGTGCCTCATACAATTGAGGATGAAAAGTCATCCCAGACGTAGTTTCAAGCGGTATCAATCCGAAGGCCAAGCAGCATATAGTATGGAAAACAACTGCGGAAGGCGTGTTAATTAATAAAGTCGCTGTTATACTTTCGTAAAATACAAAATTGCTAACGAACGCATTATAGTTTCTCTGAAAAAGGTAAATTTATTAAAAGTGGTATTTTTTACAAAAATATTAAAATGGAGTAAATTAACTCAAAAAATATTTAGTAAAAATAAAAGATACGGAGAAAATTTGAAAATGAATTGAATAATATTATTCTTAGAGAAAATGAGAGTATCGTCTTTTACTGAAAAAATTACTCTTTAAGAAACAAGTTAACGGTTGTATCTATATGATCTTGACACACAGCAACTGCAATCGAGGCATCTGGTGCATGCTTGTATGTATCTTTAGCAAATTAAATGCGAATCTAGGCCGCACAAATCTTCCATTGTTTAGGCAACCGAAACTACAATACACTAAAATATAAATTAAAAATATTTTGCAATTCTGAATTACGCATCGTTATGTATGCAGTACTTGTAGTTTTGGTTGCATAAATAATCGCAGATTTGTGGAGCTTAAATTCGCATTTACGGCCGGTTTCATAATGAAACTAAAGTACCTTCAATATTTAAAGTGGACTTTAACTTCGAAAATCCGTTTCATAATTTCACTTTAACTTTAAACTCGGCTTTAAAGGTCCTTTAAGTTAAAGTCTTTATTTTGCGGCTTTACCTCATAAAAGTCAACTTTATTTTCACGCGCAAGCGTATAACCAGGTATAACCAACAAAGCAGAGCGACATAACCAAAGATACTGCACTGTTTTGTATTACTGCAGCACTTTTTATATTCTGTCTTGTGTTCAACGCACCTTTGCTATTTTCAAAATGAATATAGTAGGAACAAGTTCGAGTACATCATCAGATGATGAGGTAGAAATGGTTGTAAGAAGGCGAAAAGTGTATAGAAATAGAGAAGACTGTTTCAATAAATACAACGAATTTTTGCTGAAATTGGTAGATCTGATCTTTTTACTTTTATCGCACATTTCAATTGTTAATTGATTCCAATAGGAAACAAATGTAATAAAATTTACAGTCGTAAAATTCAGATGGACTAGGGCGGGACCAGACCACAATAGACTGTGAAAATTAAGCGCGCAAAAGTGTCGGTACGACTAACATAAAACAGATAAATAGCAAAAATTACTATGAACCAGTGTTCCCAACATTCAAACATTGCATTCAACTTGACTTTTACTAAAGTAGGATGCCATTGTCTTTATGAAACGCAGCAAGTTTAAAGGGACTTTAAAACCGACTTTAATTTAAAGCTGACTTTACTTAAAGGTATTTTAACGTTTCGATTATGAAACCGGGCGTTAATTTGTTAAAGATAGTACATATGTGACGGAGAGTGACAGTACATTGCGACCTAAAAGATCTATCGTGACCCCTATTCGTGCTGCTTTACGGCTGGGTCCAATCCATTTTAAAAAGTTGAGGATGTGAAAATGTTATGCATTTCCATTTAGTTTACAATACCGCGATAGAACTCCTGTTACTGTGTGAATATAGTTCCTACTTAGGCTGATGGATTCCGGTTATAGATTCACAGAAAAGTTTTAGCTTATCCTGTTCATTGGAGATATTTCCCATAATTGGATTTGCTCTGCTAAACTTTGCTTTTTAACCTTTCAGTATTCGTTGATTTCGTTTTTTAGTATTTTCAGTATTCTAACACTGCGTATCTTTCAAACGGGTTCAGGTGCTAGGGATGGTGTACCAATCCTTTTTTTTCCTAGATTATCTGTTATTTTATTTCCTTCCAGTCATGTGCGTCATATAAGGATTCCTGGTTCATTTTGCCTAGTTTGATAAACTTTACTTTACATTCCCAGATCACCTTAAAGCTGATTACATATGAGGTCAGCGCTTTGATGATTGCTTGACTATCAGACATATGATAATCTCCTGCTTTCGGCAATTTCTGTCATTACTCAAATTCTCCACTAGTGTGTTTTGGCTTGGAAGATACCCAAACTTTCGAAATATTTAGTTCTAGGTATATTACCTACTATTCCAGTCCCATTTGTCGTTTCGGAGCTATCCGCATATCGTTTGATGGCATTGCTATTCAGTTAAGATAGTGTCTTCATTCAACTCTTTTTTATTACTATGCTTTGTCGTGATTTCTTCTACGAAGCTGTTTCTTTTTTTTAACGCCATCGCGGGGCAGGTTTGATCATCTTCAGAAAATTGAGGCTTATACCTAATCGTTCCTTCCTTGATCATTCTGAGTGAGGTTCTTTCAGCTATGCTCTCCACTAAAATATGATGAGAGGTAAGATTGAGCATCATTTCAATAGCTGCTGTTAAGTAGGTTGTTGGATTGTGCATACGCACGCAAATCTTTACGCTCTCTTGGACAAATTGAATCTCATGTTAGCTAGATTAGTTCTTTTGGTCTACGCAATTAATCCGTAAGTGATAATCCGTCTCACTATTGTTGTATACATCAAAAGCAATATTTTTAGGTTGCATCCTTAGTTTTTTTTTCCTGCAAAGCTTCTGCACACCATTAGGGCTATAAATAGCTTCCCACATATTAAGATTTTTACAGTTTGAAGACTTAATTACATCTAAATTATTAATTGAAAAAAGTGTGTCCTGTATTAACAAAATGATATGCAAAAGCGGATTTATCAGCATTATGATTCTTAACATGATATAAATGTTCTTTAAATCTAATCTCCGCATTCCTCTTTGTTTGACCTATGTATACTTTATTACAAACACTGCCTTCGATCTTATAAATCCCAGAACATTTTTTAAAATCAATAATTTGTTAAAGCATTAGAATTTTGAAAACCGGACTAAGATTATATCTTTTACACAAGTTTAATATTCTAGGTGAACCCATAACTATTAAAGTTAAATCTGCAAAACTTTTTATGTACGATTTTTTTCTAGAATAATCTTAATGTATTCCTGATAACGCCAGCTCTGCACGAATACCTACAAACGTCTGAAATCAGGGGCCAATCTAGATGTGGCCCCAGTTCGCCGCTTGTCTGCATACATACCTACAACGCGCGTTCGGTTGCATCAAACCATGGGAATCGCAACGTTCGTTCTGTACTTAAATGTGTGCGTGTACGTATATTTATCGGAATATTTGCAGAAAATAAAAGCTTCTTAATGATTAATTTGTAATTTGCAATGGTGGAGCCATAGCCCATGGCTCATTAAATGGGGCCGCCCCTGCTCATTATATATACATATAAATGGTATTCTGACAATATACTTGTACACCTGATGATGCTAGCGTAGCTAATGAAATGTACATAGTGTGAAGATTAAAAAACTGTTGTGAGACAGAAGTTTATTTGTATTTCGTGTGTTAGTTATCAACAGCCTTGTAATTTCGGTCCCGTTCGATCATCTGCCGTACGAAATTTTATTACTCGGAGTATCCCTCCACAGTCTCTCGCGTCCCCACCAACTTAAGTTTTTACTAGAAATTCCGTTTTTTATTTTATATTATGAAGAATGAAGTTTCTATTCTGAGTTTAAATGTTGTTATGAAAATATTTTCTTTTAAAACTTATCCACATGAAATAAGCAATGGTTTTTATGTTTTTTATATATTCTGAGTGTAGTTTAGCATTGTTTTTACTGCCGTTTTTTACTTCAGATTTCCTTTTTCATTTTATATTTTGAAGGTCGAAATTCTATTTTTGGTTTTCTTTTAGAGAAGTTTCTAGCAATACAAAGTATTACTGCACGATAATCTGTGAAAATTTCTGTTTGAAAATTTAAGAAATGTAGGTAATAGTTGCTTCGAATTATATATTGTTTAATGAATTTAGAGTTTTCATACGGTTTTCCCTCTAGAGAACAAAGAAAATGTAATATAACTTGTTGGTGCAAACGCTTAATTTTATATTTATTCTTATTTTCATTGCATCGATTTTATATGCGTGTTCTACGCTAACCTAATGAGACTATAGTTCATGGCAGTGCACTATACGTATGGGATGCATAACATTGCTACGGAGTCTGAGAGTAAAGTGGTGAATACGCCCTCCAACTACGCACGCTAACCCCGCCCAGCAGTGTGACGCGGCTCCTGGACACTCGCAGCAATAAATTTTCGTAGTATTGCTATTCCAAGGGGACCGAACTATCAACCCTGGTTATCAGTCATTGATTAGAGAAGAATAGAACAGATAGGAGAAGTCATATTTTCGCATAATAAATAATGGCACAGATATGGGGTGATGCGTCCCGGAAATAGTAAACTTGCCTCAAGCAAAATGCATATCCGCAGGTTATTGAGATTGCATACTCATCAACTATTGCAGGCGCATTTGGAAATTGTTTTGTGATTTGCATTGACGTGAGATTACAGTGCTTTTATGGAATATAAATCGGTTTTTATTTCCAGTTGCTTTCGGTTATATTTGTTCTAAATTAATTGCGCATCCATACATACATCTTTTTATTGAAATAGTATTAAAGTGCGATGTTACAGTGATTTCTTTGAATGATATAACAAATTTCTTTTTAAGATATCCTGAAGATTTACCGCAGGTTGTCCTGTTATTTTAGGAGATTGCTTGACGAACTTTTGCAGGGTAGAATATAACATTGTATATAATTTGTAAGTAAGACAGATACTATATACTTAAATACTTGGTAACGTGCTTTTTTTACAAAAATCAGTTTTTAGGGTTCGGTTTTGTATATAGTAGTATAAGTAGTTATAAGTGTACATATTATATCCACTCATTCACCTAACACGGAGGATAATTTGTAAAACATTAAGAAAATATTAGACCAAACGATTTTTCCGGATTTAGAAAATCATATTTATGACCAAGCTATGCTAGAAGTTACACAACTTATTTACCACATTGCCCGTGAATACAGCTATATACGTTTTCATAGCTGGTGCAAACAACAAACGTCGTAAGCAAAAGAGAATGAACGATAAAAATATGCCAAATATATTTTATTTTGCAATCAATAAACTACAAATTATAGCTAAGTTTAAGCATTTTCTTTTTACTGAACATTGAGTTTCATAAATTACTAAAAATTAAAGCACAACTGAAATCACATGTTTTATATATTTGAGAAGTAAGCAATTGGAAGAATGCAAAAATCGTATATTTTACTTAAAGGGTTATACGCGTAACAAGCACTGGAGTATGTTTAGTTAGTATAAGGCAGTTTTACGATATCCCGACATGCATTTCCTTATATTTGTGCCGTTTTAGTGGCAGCTTCTCCTATATAGTTCTATTCTTCTCTAATCAATGTTATCAGTATATCTCGCAGTGCTCGATTGTTTTAAAACGATTTTAGAAATATAATTGTTCGGTTTGTTTTCTGTGTGTATTGTTTATACGAAATGAATCATTTTTCTGTAAGTACTGTTTTATTTTTTTTTTACCCTAGTGTCCGTGTGACCGGATTTTCGTTAAACCTGAATCGGCTCTGGTCCCAAATGATCCGGGTTAACTAGGTTCCACTATATTGATTTCAACCTTTGAATTGATGTTTCCTTTAAGAGAACCTCTCAACACTTTAAAGTCGAATGTTTTGTCACCAACCCCTGTATACATATACCCAGATAAATACAAATACAAATTTAATTTACCTAAGATTAAGTAATTTAACCAAACTTGGAAATAACATTATCAGCAACATTTTTAGAGCTAAGCCAACGGATGGTTGTATAATTCGTCTGCCAACGTTTCTAAATTCGGAATTTGGGTCCTCGAAGGCTTTACCATCCATTCCGAATGCGCATGTAGCCACATTGTCACTTGTAAACTTTGAGGCCAATTCCTTTGTGTCCATGGGATTTCCTCCAAGTCTGGCTTCATTTTCTATGTACTTTACCATATTTTGGGCAACTGCATCCATAAGACAGACCATATGTTTCATCTGAAAACACAAACGTGCATGCATTAACTCTTCATTAAGGAAAATAAGAAAAAGAGTTGAAATGGAAATGCTTTGCTAGATAACAAACTTTCTTAACCGTTAAGTTTTTATTCGTCCTCTTTTTAGTTGTGTTCTTTTACGCAATATACTACTATTATTGTAAATGACGATCAAATATAGTTAGTTATAAATCTTGTTTCCTTAAATGCTTATCATCATGTAGGTTGTCATATTTTGTTAGGTATTTCTATTTACAGCCGCTCCTGTTGTAGAATTGGTTAAGCCATAGGACCGCACCGATCTATCCAGTGAATGAAAAAAAAAATGGTTAAGAAACCCTGTAACAGCTACAGTAGAATGTAATGGAATCCCATCTATTTGAAGCAACGCATTTTTAATGTTTAAGTTGTGTATTTTTGGAATAATACGCATTCGAAGTTCCAAAAACTCATTTTGGTTTAAGCCATATCTAGCATATGCTATCAATAAAGTTCAGACCAATAAAAAATGTTGTCTATTATTTCAGCGTAAACGTTTTCCGTTATTCTGTCATTATAATGCGTGTGGGTACGTTACGTATGAGGTCGTTGGTGTGTTTTGGTGTTGTTACATGCGGTAGTACCAAAGAAGTGGGATAAGGAGGATTATATTAGAGAATTGGAAACAAACCAATAGTTTTGGGAAATTATGATGCCATTCAAAGAAAAGAACGCTGCTATGTTCTTGCATTTAAGTTAGATATAACATCGCAAAGTATAGTTTTTATTATTTTGTCTTTGTCAGATAACTGCTGATGATTGCCAAATTTATAAGGTTTGTATTTTAATTTTTTGAAAGTCTGATAAATACTGAAGATCTTGCAACCTTGGGTATATAATGCTTGGGTAAATAATGCTATAAATAGTACCAATACTGAACCAAAAAATAAATTGCGAAGCCTTCGCAAGCTGTTATTGTTCTTGTACGGCTTTATAATAGTTATAATAGCATTTTATAAATGAAAATTAGTAGTATAACTACACACAAAAAAAATCTATTATCAATCTGAATATTTTTTTTTATTCAGAAATTGAAACTTAATATATATTTAAATGAACTAAATCTTGTTGGTTAAACATAAGAGTAAAATTCTCTGAAAACAACAATATACTCTTAGAACAAATAGTATAAATATTGTGCAATTGAAGTATACTTCTCCAAATGAACAATTGTACTGTTTAAGGAATAAATCTATGCAATCATAGTGAGAAAAGGAAGGTTTGGGGGGTTTTGCATATACATACTGCTATGGTTAGACAACCCGCGTTACCGCTGAGTGTATTTTAAGTTGCATAGTTTGTTGTTATGATTACTCCGTTCGTTTGATTTCAATGTACCGAGAATTTTCACAATAATTTTTGTTTAGTATTAGTTTAGTTTAAGAGTTTATTGTATGATTTAATTAATTTAGTGTTAAGTTTTTTTAAAATAATTCCATTCATTTATTTGTCTAGTGTTCCCTAGTTTGATGTAATGCGGATTCTATTGTTTGTTATCGTTGAGTTGTTGTACGACTGCGTTATACGATTTTGAGAGAGGGTTTTTGGTAAGAAAAGCGATTGTAGAGTTTTGTCAGGGAGTTCCTTGTTCGACTATTAACGTGAGTAGACGTATTTTTCAATCTTTGTTGCCATTTTGTTGTCCATTTTGATTTAGTAAATTTAACATTTCTGATTTAATTTTATATAGCCAATCAAGGAATTCTTTTAGTGATAATTGTTAATGTATTGACGTGTACACATAGTAGATATAAGATCATTTATTATTTTTGTTCGGGAAGATACATTTTTAGTTTTTTTTTCTCATTATAGTTTAAAGAGTTAATCTTTCCGTTCTTCAAATTTGCTGTTTCATTTTTATTTATCTATCACCTCGGTTGGGTGAGTAGAAGCATTGTTCTTGCTTTTAGTTTATTTTAATTTGAAACCACGTGGATTGTAATTGTAAGATTTTGTAAAATCTTCCTGTTTCGGTTATCATCGTGTCTTGAAAACAAATGATCTACTTAACAAATACTACTAGCGGAATTAGTTCAAATGAAAGGTAGAATTTGAAGCAAGTGAGCAACGACAACTTGACGTTTATTCCGCAACGTTGATTACTTCGACAAATCATTTTTTTTTTATTTTATTTTATTACTACGTGATTACTACTCTTTTACTTATTGTCAGAGAAAAGTGAATTATTTTTTTGTATCACTTTATCAAAGTGAGTATAGTTGTTATACCTAGTAGTAAATATTGCAGCAATATATTGTATTGTAAGTCTTAAATAATTATTAACTTTATTGCTGGTTAACAAAAAATGGATTTGTCTTAAAAACGAGCAGCATTTTTTTGCTACACCATGTTATATAATTAATAATTTCAAAATTCGTTCTAATATCATTATCTGGTAATAACTGTTGAATGTGTTGAGTTATCTCGAAATATTGAATTTGCACCTGATTATACGAACAAACGCGTTGGATTTTTTACTAACAGTTTTTACCGATCACTTTATATACATAATACACCCGAATAATGAATTAGAAAGAGAGGGAGAGTAACGAATGTCACGATCTCATGCGCCGCCATTACAACTCGGTAGCTCCCTGGCAGTCGAGTGTTACGAATCGAATGAATTCGTGAAATCGAGTATTGTGAATAAGATTTTTAGGTATTCGATTAAACATGGCGAATTCGAATCGAGTTTCGAGTATCGTGATCCCGGGGCAGGCCCAGGCATTGAGTGGGAAGTATCCGAGAACACCAGTCGCAACAACGGATACGCATAACATCTATACCTCTACCCATCAATATCCCGTAATTATTACCCTTGAATAGTTGAAATGCTTAGATTAAGCAGGTAAATATTATCAGTTCAATATACTTATATTTTGGAAGTAAATAATGGCAATACTTCAAATAATACTTTTATATACTTCTATCAAATGTACATAAATTATTAAGGCATAAATATGATAGTTTCCAGTTGAGAAAATCTATTTACTCAAATCTAAAATAATTATTTTTGCGGTGAAAATATTATATGTTCATAATGATTTTAATATATTGATTACATTTGAACTATTGTTTCGTCTAACAAATTCACGAGTTTGGAAAACTGAACAAATTTTATTCTCAATTTTATTCCATTATATAGGGAATTATATTTATATTCAATGTGATGCATTTATATTGAAGTTATTATTATTTGTTTGTGTGTAGCACCAAATTTTGTTTCTTTATTATTAATATCAAAATTAACAACTGGAGTAACAAATTTGTTTTATCGAAGATTGCTTTGGATCGTTGTTATCTGCAACGCATTAACTTTTCTTTTTAAAATTGCACATATGCTGCTATAACATTAGCAGCATTTAATATTAATATTGTTCAGTGTTGATCTTTTTTATTTTAGTTGTCAATGTCAATCCTATTTGCATATTTTTTACGTTTTTAAATTTGTACACTGAGAAAAAGATTTCTTTGTCGTTAATAAATATGCATTAATCAAAATAAATTATTCTTTTAAATAGTAGAAAAGGAATATTTATTAGGTCCTAAGAATAAAAAATAGTTGGAACAAACAGTGGTTTATGTGGGTAATTTCTGCCTTATGAAAAAATAGCTTTGACTTGAAAATAATCGATATCAGTCGTAAAGTAAAATTTCAAACAAAGAAATTTTACTGCATATTTGGTACTTTACAAATAGTTATTGTTTTGATAATTAATAATAAAGCATATCTTTAGTTTAATAATTCGTTTGTTTGACCAAAATAAACTAATTTATTAGGCATATTATATAAAGACCGCAGCTGTTGTCCACGGTATGGTTTGCCTACACAGAGTTTTCGTAAATATAAAATTACAGGTGTTAACAGATTGACCAAAAAAAAAACAATTGACAATTAGTTGCTCCTACACATTGGCGATAAATTCGCCAAAATCAACGGCCACCCGCACGCAATGAGGAAACTGTTTTGATAAGAGTTCCCATTATACCTACATATGTTTAGAATATGATGACGTTACCTGCAGTTTCTTGCGCTGCAATTTAAATATTAACAATAGAAAATGAAATGGAAGTGGCTATTATTTTTTCTTTCTTGTGCGAATTTTGTAGATACAGTTATAAATAATTATTACTTGGCGTTAATATTTTGTAATGCACTGATGAAATACGTGTTTATAAATGTAACACTAATTGTTTATGCAGATTGTAAATATGTAACCTCAGCATATGAGAATGCATATCTGAAAACCTTCGAAAATATCCGATTACAATGATGCTCTGATTGTAATGATTAAACTATTTTATGTTATAATTGGACTGTTGCGACTTCTCAGTGAAGAACGCAAATTATATATATTATAGCCTATATCCAAATACAAATTACAAAATACTTTTCAACTTGAAATGTTAACAATGCAGGTAGTTAAAACCAATTTTATGTCGGAGTTTATTGGTTTACATATGAAAAAAAAAAATGTTAATATGAAAATTAATAACCAAAACATTAGGATGTGTGGATCTATTCTTACTTACCTATAAAGAGAAACTGAATTTAAGAAACAAAATGTTGGTAATGGATTTTCTCATAAATTTACATTATCAAATCAAAGCAAACAGTTTGTAATAGTAAACTTTGTTTACATGTAAAATAATGTAAACTGGTAAATTGACATATTGGCAATATGCATGAGTACGGAGGTTAATGTAGTGAAACTGGAGAACCTCTATTTTTACGGCAATTTCTGTACTTGTAGAATATATTTAACGTCTTTGCTACTATAGGTCAGTTTACTTTGTTATTATATGTTTAGAACATCATTACGTGATGATTCACTGTTTTGTAATACAATTTTGACGTAAATCGACTACCACTTTATCTGTAACTTAACTGACTTTGTATAAAATAAATAGTTTCTTTAACAAAATCGTAAGTACTTGATATCATATATCCAAAAAATATTTTTCTGCTGTTAAGATAGGTAATTTATTTGAATAAAAGATATTTTTAACTGTAATTTTCCAAATTGTAAGGAATTTTCATTTTTTCCTAAGAGATATTAATATTTTTCTTAGTAATAATAAACAGAAATTTTTCCATTAATATTTACGTAAAACATTTACCCCCATTAAATGCGAAAAATTATCAAAAAATGTGATTTTTACCAAGAAAAATTGATTAAATTTTTTAGTGTGTGGGTGAGTTTTTAACGTGCATGCAAGTTGTTTCGGATATTCCATATTCAAATTGCAGCAGAGTACGTAACGAACTTTAAAGCATCAAAAGAACAACAAACAGATTTTATAATATGAATTAATACAACCATTTCTGCCTATGTCCCCTGTTTATTTCCTTATCACTTGAGAATTACTATATTTATGACTGTAATTTTCCAAATTGTAAGAAATGTGAAGTTCATTCATTCATTCATTCATTCAAGTTAGGGTGGGCACTTGATGTCCGGGCACTTGAGCTTGGTGCTCATTGTACCATCCCTATTGATTCTCTTATTTCCACTCGAGCAGCTTGGTTGCTCTATAAAGCCAGTATTTGCCCAGTGGAAAATTGAGAACCTTCGAGGCTCCAATAGATCTCTCCCGAAATATTTCTCCCTGAGTACCTTTAGTTCCTCACATGTGCAGATTACATGTAAACTCGTTTCCTCCTGTAGTTCGCATCTTCTACACCACGGTTCGCTTACACGGCCTGTGTTGTATAGATGCTTTCTCAGAGGACAGTGTCCAGTTACCAACCCAGTAATGGTTTTAACTTCTTTCTTACTGCGCTTGAGTAGGTTATCAGAGAAACTACCATCCCCATTCCCTATCAGCGTTTTGGTATGGAGTTGACCTTCAGTCGACCTCCATTTCTTTATACTTTCTTTATCTAACCAGGTCCAGATCTCCCTTCTTGCGGAATCTTAGTAATCCCACATACGGGCTCTGGACCCATGAAGTGTCTCTTAGAGCCCTCCTTGGCTAGTTCATGTCGCTATTACGTTGCCTTATATCCTCATGCCCGGCACCCAAATCAGAGACACCGTTGTTGTCTCGTGCCAGTGCATTGAGGGATTGTTTGCAGTCCCCTTTTGACCTAGTTAAAGGGTTTGAGACTGCCTTAATGACAGCCTGGCTGTCAGTCATTATATTAATTTTCCTCCTCATGTAGCCCCCTTTTGCAATCATTTCTGCACAGGCTGCAAGGGCGAATACCTCTGCCTGGAAGACCGTTGTATGTTTCCCCAGGCTTATGAATATCCTTTGATTAGGACTGGGCCCACAAATACCGGCTCCTGTCCCTTGACTGGATTTGGATCCATCCGTGTACCAGTTTTCGTTAGCAGTGATTTCACTACGTGCCTGGTCTCTGTTCGGTATGGAGATTTTCACCTTTTCAGTGAAGATAATTTCGGGTACCATGCTGTCCGTGGGCATTTGTAGCAATGGCCCGTCCAGCAACGTGCCCGTAGTATAAGTGTGTCCTCCCACCCTGAAGTTGGGATGCCACAGGTTGTTAGATTTCAGTCTAAGGATCGCATTCATTGCCTCCGCTCTCACATAGAGTTCCAGCGGGGGGAGGCCCACAATGGCTCCAAAGAGGCGGTCCCTGTACTGTTAGTTGCGCCAGTGATACCCGCAATGCTGTCTCTGGACAGCGGTCAGCAGCTTCGCTGCGGAGGACACTTCTGTCCTCCTCCACCAGACTACCGCCCCGTATGTTATCGCTGGTCTTATCACGGCAGTATATAGCCAATGGATCACCTTCGGCTTTAATCCCCAGGTTTTGCCAGCCAACTCTCCTGCAGCGCCAGAATAGTTGCGTGCCTGGTCGTTTGTTTTAACTAAGTGATTTTTCCAGCTCAGTTTCGCATCAAGGGTAACACCCAGATACTTTACTTCCTTGGTTAATTGTAAACTCCTGCCCAAACAGTCTAATGCCGCCTAGGTCATTGAGTTTTCTCATGTTGGTAAAGGCAACCAACTTTGTTTTTTGTGGATTAACTGAGAGTCCTTGTGAAAGGCACCATTCCTCCACCATTCGCAGTGCATTACGCATGATGCCCGCCACCACGCCTGGGAACTTCCCCCTAGCTACGATGACAATGTCATCAGCGTACCCCTGCGTCCATATTCCTTTGTCGTTTAATGATCTGACGAGATCATCCACGACCAAGCTCCACAGCAGTGGTGACAGTACTCCCCCTTGAGGACACCCTCTAGTGGTCCTCATGGCGATATTTTATCTAGCATATTGCATGACTACACTGCCTCTTAGCATGCAGTCAACCCATCTGCTAGTCGTGTGGTCAATGTTCCGTTCCATTAGTGATCGGTTGATCGAGGGCGTTGATGTGTTATCAAAGGCGCCCTCGATGTCTAAAAATACTGCAAGGGCAACTTCCTTTTGATGTAGGCTCCTTTCGAGTCCTTCCACCAAACTATGCAGGGCAGCCTCTCCTGATTTTCCCCTTTGGTATGCCCATTGCAGAGGATGCAGAGGATATCTCGCAAGTGCTCCTTCTGTAATGTTTAGGTGTATAATTTTTTCCATAGTCTTCAGCATAAAAGATGAGAGACTAATTGGTCTGTATGATTTCGGATGATAGTATGTGTTCTTCCCAGGTTTCGGAATGAACACAACCCTAGTATCTCTCCAAGCCTTGGGAATGTAGCCCAACGCATGGCTAGCTCTAAATATCTCCAAGAGGGGCCCCATGATGTCTCCAATTGCCTCCTGTAGCAATCTTGGAAACACGCCATCTGGTCCCGGTGATTTATACGGTTCAAACGACTCAACTGCCCCAACGAACAAGATGAGTTTGAAAATATCGTTTGATTTTCTCCAATCTTCCATAGACGCCCTCCTCACTGCGTCTGATTGGTCTGTTTTACCGAAGTCCACCCTATCCGAGCCGGGAAAGTGCACGCTGAGAAGGTACTCAAGAGTCTCCTCCGCAGTTGTTGTGAACCTCCCGTCCGGCAGCTGAATGGACCTCAGCGTGTTAGAAGAGTCCTTCTTCAGAATCTTGGAATTCTGACCATGTCAGGGACACCTTCTATGTCCTCACAGAAATTCCTCCAGGCCTTCTTCTTCGATTCTTTAATTCTTTTGTTATAGGTACCTAGTTAGCCTTATAAGCTTCCCAGTTTCCCGTTTTTTTCGCCCTGTTAAATAACTGGCGTGTTTCTCTTCTGAGAGTGTTCAACTCTTTACTCCACCAAGCAGCCTGTCTTGGCGAGCGACGCTCCCTTGGTGGACAGTTATTTTCATAGCACGAGAGAATGGTCCCTTGCAACCATACAAGGGCCAACTCTAGTTCCTCACTATTCCTGATCCTTACAGGATAGTTACGGGCTGCTGCAGAGAGATCTCCCCTGTAGGACTCCCAATTAGTCCTTCTGGGATCCCTATACGTTTTTGGCTCCGTTTCATAATTAGAAATTTCATAGGATATGTACGCATGATCAGACAGAGATGGATCGTCCGATACGTGCCAGTTCCTGATGTTTTCCCGCACCGTTAGAGTGCAGAGAGTTATATCAATCAGTGACTCCCCCTCGATGTTCTAAACGTCGGTTTGTTGCCACGGTTCAGACAGTCAAGTTCAGTAGTACACAAATAGTCAGATAGAGACTTACCTCTTGAGTTATTGTCCCTGCTACCCCATGTCACATGATGAGCATTGGTATCAGCTCCAACAATTAGCTCCAGCTTATTCTTGCTGGTAAACGCCACTAGGGTCTCCATATTAGATCCTGGTAGTCCTTCTGGTGAGTCGATGGGTAGGTACAAGAGACGCAACAATCGTCTAGCCACCTCTCATCTATTGTCACTTTAAGTCTGGCTGCCGTCATGTCCCCGGTACACAGTTCCATGATTGGCATCACGTCCAGATCAGATCTGAAACAGATACAAGTTCGGATTTTAGTGTTAGGTGCACCCACTATCAGCTCCCTACCCCTAATCTGTAATCCTCCCACTTTACCTTTGGTAATCCATGGTTCCTGGATTAGTAGGATGTCAACGTCTTCAGCCAGCACCTTTGACACAAAGTGCCGCCGTGGCTGTCTTCTTGTGCTGAAGATTAATTTGCAAAATCTTCAGCGCCATTTTAATTCCCAGATGTCGACGTCTGAGGTTCCCCTGAGGTTCCCTCTTCCTGCGTACCGGGTTTATTTTTCTCAAGGGTCACAAAACTGGCCCTCTGATCACGGTAATACGGTTTCCAACCAGCCCGTACCAACGTTTCCTCAGAATCCTTGTCAATCCGAAGACTCACGTGCAGTCCTTTGTCGGAAGACTTGGAGCCGAGGGTTGCCCAACGGTCGACCCTGAGCCCCGGATTCTGTCTTTCGAGCCGCTTCAAACCTACTGTCAGATCCTCCTTCGTAGTCTCTGGTAGGAATGCCAGCACTCGTTGTTGCTTTGGAAGCTCATCACTTCTGATCAGCTTCCAATTTGTTTCTTGTGCGAGAAAGTCTCTCGTTGTGTTGAACGAGTCCTCCTCCGCACAGATTACCCCATAGTAGTCGTCCATAAGGCGGGAGGATTCAAACCTCGGCGCCCTGTCCGCCCTATCTATGATGGCCATCAGTGCCTCTCTGATGGCTCCCACGGATTCCCCAGTCACCACGCTGGCCGGGTAGTCCTTTGGATAATGGCTGCTTTAATCCCCTTGAGGGCAGCCTTGTAATTCGCGACCCCGGCGCAAGTTTCGTCCGTTTGGTCGCCTTTTCTCAGGAGTACTCCTGGTCGACACGGTTCGCTTAACGGCCCCTGTCGATACAGAGCGTACTCTTTGGTTTTACCTGTGGAAGGGAGAGCCTTATATGCTGGTATCAATACCTTGCTCCCCTCATCTTCCTCAGTTTCTTCCGTTGCGCCCCCGAGAGAACTCTTCTCTCCTGGGGTGCCTGTCCTTTTTCTCAGCAGTCTCACTGTCAGCCGCTGTGCAGGTTCTGTTGTAGTTTCTGGAGTCTCTTCAGTCTCCATCCGTTGTGGATTCTCTTCAGACTCCAGTGTTTGGTTTTGTTTTCTCTGTTTGGTTCCATAATAAGTCCCACGAGTACGGAAGAAGTATTACGTCGATGCCTACAGAGCTTCCATTATAGCACAAGGCGTGTATACAAGGGGGTGCCGCTGTTGCCCAGGCCGTTGGTACCAATATTAACTGATCATCTATTCAGCCACGCATCCCTTCGGCTTGGCCCCCTCCACCTTAGGATTTAGGTTTTTCTTGAGGTTGTCTCCTCTCGATCCGGCGGTAAGCCAAGACCCCACCCGTCGCCTGTGAGACGTGTCCCAAACAGCAGAAGGAGCATGGTTTAACAGCAACCGTTCACTCAGTGGAACAGAAGCTGGCATCGTAAAAACCCCGGTGCAAGCCCTAAGCCACGACACTACAGCTGGGCCGGGAGGCTGGTCCGGCTTTCACCTAGGCCATATTGCGGGTTTAGTCGCTCAGGCACATCCAGTCACTCTCCACCATATTGCGGGTTTAGACCGCTCAGTCTCTGGGTCACGGGTGCTGGTAGGCTTATAACCGCTCAACCCAGGCATCTGTTCAGGATTAAAAGAATCAAGTCAGGTGCGCTGGCCTCCCTATCCGCCACCTGGGAACCGCCCTGATAGGAGCCACCCCAGCGTGGTTGTGAAGTTCCTAAGAATCTTAATAATTTTTTTTTTCAGTAATATTACAATGTTAGAGATTTTTTTCTAAGAAACAGAAATTTTCCTATAATATTCATATAAAATACTTGAATCGTGACGTGATGGCTTAAGTAACACAGTTTTGACGTAAATTTACTACTGTTTTGTCTGTAACTGTACTGACTTTGTATGAAATAGTTTCTTCAAGAAGATCGTACTTGATATCATATATCCAAACAAATATTTCTTTGCTTAAGCTAGATATAGAGATATTATTTTAGGGAAATAGTTTGATTGCTTCAAAGAAAGCCGAAGCATTAACCTTAAGTTAATATATATAATTTAAATGAAGTTTCTTTATGTGCCATAATTTCTTCAAAGATATGTACTTTCGTTGCTCAAAAGATTCTCAGTGTAGTGCGTGTTTTATTTTAATAAATTAAAATAGGAAAGCACACTTATTGCCATTAAAAAGTCAACGGTGAGATTTTATCAATAAACCAAATAATTATTAATATATAATATTATTAATATTATTATATTATAATATTATTATATTATTATATTAAATCAAATGTTTGTGTTCCAGTTTGAAATGCGCATAAATTGGATAATATAGGGGTCCGTGCGGAAATAATTCTTCTTTCTGACTTTGATTCCGATGGACAAAAATACGAAAACCATTAAAAACAAGAATTACATAAACCCTTAGTTACTTACATATTTGATTATTTATGAAAGATGTATAGTAGTGTTTAAGTAATAAGGTGGTATAACAAACAATGACGATAGCGAAGATTATCAGTTATTTACTAATTTTAATTTTATTGTGCTGGTCCCATGCAGCAGTGTTGCACGCGTCCGTACTTACCTTTCCTGATGTGAAACAGTAACTTAATGGCTTCTACTCGTTTTCCATTTTTGCCCATGCTGGAAAAATGGATTTCTTGAAGCTATAGGGTCGACGTCTTCATTCCACAACGAAGTCATTTTTCCAAAAGCTTGAAAATCCTTAATTATAATGTCTTTAACGATATCGGCATCTCTTATTAGAATAGCAGGCCGTCTAATTTTGTATAACCCCACGTACGGCTTGTCATTGTGTTCACTGGCAAAAATAGAAAATTTAAGTGTTAATTTTTCAAAATCATAAAAATGAACCCTAAATTTTGACCCAACATCATAAGTACTGACAAATTAAGTCTTGTTTTTCTTCATTAAGTACTTTAGCATTTCATGTAGACGAGTAATTCTCTACATACCCGGAAGTAAACTATCAAAAACTTATACATATACCATTGTCTTTTTTTTAGAAGGAATTGTCCAGCTAATATTTGACAACATAATAAATATAAATTTTTAGTTTGGACAAAGGTGTAGAAAAATGCATACCAATTATTATATTTTATTTTGTTTTATTTACCGCAATTGATAACAAAAACCTCTCTGCACTACCGGTTTCGGCTTTCCGCCTTCTTCAGGTGCATTAATTGTTTTTTAAATTAACTGTAAAATACAAAAATATCAAATTTGAGTTAGTATGATTAAATTTACAAATTAAGATAAGTTTTGTGTGTAATTTTGAAAATTTATAATAGTTAACTAATGTAAAATTGAATTGAAAAGTTGATAAAATTGATTACTAAATAACATCGGTTGATAGAAGCTTTGTTCTTTCTTTGAGTTTTTCATTTGTTAAATTTCTTGCGTTTGTCCACGCTTTTGATTTAATTTGTGAAACCACGTGGATAACAAATTCCAATGGTTGTGTATTTTGGATCTTCCTGAACAAACAAAACTTTTGCTTTGCATAGAAATAGCACTTCTATTTTTAATTTAGAGTCAAGTGCAGTTTCTATTTTAGGCCAGAACCTTCAGTTCAAGGTTTTTTTTCTGCACAGTTAACCCATTTTGGTAAAATAAATTGATTGTTTATTAGCGTCACTGGGTTAAATATTCTTATTTTTTTATTACTTTACATTTTTCGGGTAATTAAGAAAGTCAGATTTCATTCACTCACAATTTACTTTTCGTGGTTAGATTCAAGTTTTAATTCGTCCTTTTAAATATTTTCCATTGAGCTACCTGATTTTATTTTTCTTTTTCATTTTAAAATTCAGTTTGCATTTTTCATTTACTTCAATCGGAACCGCAAATGAAACATCTGTTGCGGTTACGATCGCCTACATCTTTAAAAAAATGCATATGTACCTACATATGTCCATCAATGTGTAGTATATAGTTTTTATAAATATGTTAAAATGCATATTAGTATTATACTTTTATTATTATTTCAAAAGAAAAATCATTAAAATTAAATTTGCAATCTTCTTTGGTTTATGGTACTTAGCAATTTAGTCAGAGGTGAGAGATATCCGCGGGTACGGATTTTATACATATTACATATATTTACAAAAACTAAAATATTTACGGGTTATAAAAGGGTGATATATGTGACAATGTGTGCGGTTTCAAAAATGTTCTTTCAATTATATAAATATTTTTTGAACGACACAATACAATGGTCCAAGGTATCTGGCTCCCCACGCTCACGTGTAACGTAACTTTTTGCACATTCACCGACAATTTCATTACGTGGATGACTTTCGGATACCCTTTGATGCGTAAGATTTCCATTAGAAGATCGAAATGATTTACTTTAGATAAATGAAGATAATTATAGAATTGATCTTTGAACTGAATTTAATTTGAGTTTTGCATCCGTAGCGCATTTACTGTCAATTTAATAATCGGAAATATACTAAATAAGTATGAATGTTACTGTAAATATCTAAATAAGCAAAGTCACTTGAGCAGGGTGTCGTTCCTGTCGATGGAAAGGGCGCTGCGAAAACGTGGAGTCGAGCCAACGATTACGAGGAGGATCGGCAGCATGATAAGAAACAGAAAGGTTCACGTCTCGCAGAACCTCTGCACGATCAGAGCGACTGTGACAGCGGATTGCCCGCAGAGCGGCGCACAGTGGGGCAGCGGCGGACAAAATTCCACGCTGCAAAAATCATCTATTTCTAACAAATAGACTGATTTCTAGTTATATAACAATTAATATAAATTAGCTATGATAACGTAAATACTAGAGCAAGGCGCATAGTAAGTAAATAAGACAGATTATATAATAAATACTACCTCAATTTGGCATTAAAAAAAGCTTTATCATGCTTTAAATCGGCAACTATACACTGTTGAAAATATTACGGTGTTGGCGTTAATTTTGCGCTAGTCAAATATTTTAGTGTTGATTTTTACAAACTTTGCCAGACGAATTGACTACATGTGTTTAGTAGACCAGGAAATTACTAGAATTTGGTGTGAATTCTTTGTTCAGATATGAGGATTTATTATTTTCTCTAGACATTCAGAAGCATCAACCAATCTGAATTTTTCCCTCGGATAGAAATATAGAAACCCCACCTAATCTAATACAGTATTGCATTATACGCACCACCTGCATTGCACGTGTATCTGTTTTCGTGTTTGATTCTCCGTATTAACATATCCAAACAAACCACCAAATGTGACTGACTTGCAAAGCGTAACCTCGTGTTATTAAACGTTAATTCCAGTGGCATAAAAAAATTAACATCTTAAAGATGTATTGGGAACAACTATTTACGTAATTAGTTCAGATTTGAATCAAATAAGCATAACACATTTACTTAATTTATAATGGTTCTCAAAAATCATTTTAAAATTAGTGACTTTAGTTGACCAAAACTTGTGAATGAGTGGTTTTGCATATTTATAATTGAGAAAACGTCTTAAAGAGAGAATATTATAGCAAAATGGTGTTAAAACACCCAATAGATCGCATTCATTTAATTAAACAGCTAGTAAATTTGTCTAGTCTAAATCAAATAAAATGTGACTAGAAAGTATGTCATAATTCCACGTGTTAGTTGGACAATAAACCCCTTAGCAATAGGCCAATACTTGACTATCTTTGTTCGTCAAATTTAACTTCATAATTTCTCGACAAAATAACACGAAAACAGTGTGGACCTCTCCTGACTATTAAATTAGTCAAAAAAGTGTTAAAATTTTCAACAGTGTAGGGTTTGTATCAGCAAGCATTAGTGCAAACAACCTGAAAGTATCATCTGCATATACTTGCGTATTTAGTAATTATCGGCATATAATTGTGTACAAAATTTTCTAATATGATTAAACTTTTTTTAAAAGAAAAGAAATGCTTTATACTTATTATGATTTGTATAATTATTATTACAAATAACACATATGAACAAGATAGAGTGAGAACATATTAACAACATACGGCTTTTCTTAATTACTGTAATTCTTTCAGAATGATTTATCCATTAATAGTTTTTCTAGTATCTTTTACACATAAAACTCCCATGCAAGTACAAGTTGCACACACATAAAATGAAATGTTCAATTTAAAGGAATTTTACTTAAGTTAAGAATATCATTGTTTCATATATACGCAAATAAATATATTCTTGGAACAAAAATTATGTTTATTTAATTTTTAAGATATTATTAATCCAAGAAAATCGTTCATTGAATTAAATAAAACTTACCATTAGTTGAAACATTGCAGTCTTATTTCTTTGCAAAGAAACTAGAATTTTACTCTAAAGAAGAAATATACTTTTAGTTGAAGAGATTAGCTTTGGTTGGGAAAAGAAGATTTTTACTTGAACTAAATATTTGATATTTTGAAAGAAGATTCTAATTTTATTTACAACAATGCTGCTGTTTTCTAAAATGTATTTTTTTATATGTATATAAAATCTGCCACTAACATCAAACTGGATACTAGATATATATCTCTATCTAGTATTCTATTTGGTATTAGTGGTAAATTTTTTATACAGGTATCCCACCGAACTGGGTCATTAGATTTTTTTGAACTTCTAGTAGGAATTTGATTTTGAAACTTGTAATGTAGTCATGGCCCATTGTGACCTATTTAAGGAAAATATTTTCAACTTTATAGCACTATACAGGGTGTTGATATCAACTTTCTTATTTTAAACGGAATGGTACAATTTTTGTCGATACAATGAATGTATCGAGTCATTTGCAATTAGTTCACATGAGGGTTCCCTATCTTTAAACGCATCCGTTTTTGAAATATTTGCAATTTTGTTGATTTTCTGACGTTTGCACTGTTTCAAGTAAAATTAGATAGCTGATAAGGTATCAGATATTTAGTGGCTCTACTAATGTCGATGTAAGTACAAAGACGTAGTGTTGCCGTTGAATGGCGAACGCTTCATTTATGGATTTTGTAAATTAAATTAAGAATTAGAGCCTGCTACGCCATTTAGCAGTGAAGTTTCAAACTCCTTGCTCGTCATAACGCATCTTACCGTGATAGTAAAAATTAATGTCTCCAGTTTCGTAATTTATTTCCAAATTAATTAGTAATTCATTGTTAGTTAAATTAGCCTTTTTACCTCCAATATCGAGTGGATTTTCCGTTTTACCTGAGGCTGCCAGGAGTTTTGTGTCCATTGCATCGATATTCCTGTAAAGGGTTCTACCACAGTAGCGTCAAGCCGGCATTCCTTTTTTGTTTAATGGCGTCATCTTTAGGTCACTGGTTAGCTGACTTCTTCTGTTGTTAATTTTATCAGTGTTGATAATCCGGTCATGTATTTCAGGACCTATTTTTTATTTGGCTTTGATTTAAACCAAGAGGGTGAACGAAGTACCTAATTTGGGAAACCAAATCCAGATCGTTGAATTCACAGGTTTCTCACGTGAAAATATCCCACAACGTGGTAACTAAATAGAATTTGCACGGAGCAACTTGAACAGCGTGTGTAAGATGGTGTGCGAAGCCTATGCGTCTCTTTGTGAGCAAGCGGCGAAAGAAATGCGAATTGAAATCAAAAAGTCACTGACAAAGTAACAATGCGGAATAATTTACACAAAAGAAAAGGTTTTAATGAATGAAACTTGAACTAATAATAGAAGAATGAAAGGCTAATTTAACTAACAATGAATTACTAATTAATTTGGAAATAAATAACGAAACTGGAGACATTGATTTTTACTATCACGGTAAGATGCGTTGTGACGAGCAAGGAGTTCGAAATTTAATTTACAAAAATCCTTAAATAAAATCCATAAATGAAGCGTTCGCCATTCAAGGGCAACACTACGTCTTTGTACTTACATCGACATTAGTAGAGCCACTAAATATCTGATACCTTATCAGCTATCTAATTTTAGTTGAAATAGAGCAAACGTCAGAAAATCAACAAAATTGCAAATATCTCAAAAACGGTTGAGTTTAGGGATAGGGAACCCTCATGTGAACTAATTGCAAATGACTCGATACATTCATTGTACCGATAAAAATTGTACCATTCCATTTAAAATAAGAAAGTTGATATCAACACCCTGTATACCGAAAGTGCTATAAAGTTGAAAATATTTTCCTTAAATAGATCACAATGGACCATGGCTACATTGCAAGTTTCAAAATCAAATTCCTACTAGAAGTTCAAAAAAATCGAATGTCCCAGTTCGGTGGGACACCTGTATATAAAAAACAATTTTAGAAAATATAGCAGTTTTGTGAATAAAACCATAATCTTCTTTCAAAATATATTTAGTTCAAGTAAAAGTCTTCCTTTCAGTTTGCTTTTACAATTCTTTACTTACCATAATAATAATGTCACTACTACATTTATATTTCAAAAAAAGAAAAAACAAGAAAAGCAATTCGGAACATAAATTTATTTTTTATTTATGTTTGGCGTTATAGAAAAAAAAAACGTATTACAGCATTATATCACACACCTCACAAAGAGACTATACATTTTCTAATTTTCCACTACGTGCAGTCGAATTTTCTGGATCCTTTAATTAGACTTTAATCTTCAGCTGTTCTTCCGAATATCGGCAGTTACTTGTTGCTCCTTTATTAACATTTCAAAATCTTCGGGCATCCGAAGAGATACATTATTTTACAATGAATACATATACTTCACAATAAATAGTAGATAAGAAGATGTGGTATAATAGTTGATATATTTTTAATTGTTAGTGCAACTAAGCATTCGAATATTGCGCCATGCTGTTTTTATTTTTATTTTTCACCTCAATTAGGCAACATAATTATAATTATTTATTTATTAATTTATACAGCTTATAGCTAGCAAACATTCTATGCTCTTCTAATTATTACTTTTTAAAGGTTTGTTGCAGACCAAGAAAGCTTAAGATTACTTAAATCAGAGAAATTAGACTGGATATGTTGACTTACAAATGCAAAACATACCTTCGCATGGATAAAAATGCTGTTTACAGCTTCCAAAGCTGGTGTTTTCAATGTTTTTTTTCGACATTTTGCAGGCCCGTTGGAGGCAGTAAATGCAGAGAAATTAAGAATTGGTAGGCAAATTTTAGATCTGTAATTAAATATACGTTAAGTAATTCTATAAATTAGCAAAAGATTACCTTTCAAAAACTTTCATTATCAAGAAGCTTAAGTACGGTTCTGCAGTTTAAAAATAAAGCAGTTAAAGCTTGAATTACTTATCGACTTCCTACTATTATATATACAATTTAACGTATTTAGCACCACCGCAATTCACATTTCTATCTTTGATGCACGCACAAAACTACTGCATTATTGGTAATCGTTCGGGTGTCACGTACCCAAATTCACTCCACCGCAAAAATGACATCATATTTTTTAAAACGAATTTTCACCTTAACATAAGTACTTACAAGATTTACCACAAATATTAAAATCCTTAATAAAAGAATTTATTTTCTTAATTCAAATATTTGATCCATTCTTTCGTTGCCTCTTTTATTTCTTAGATCGAAAAATTTGTTTCTTGGAGAAAATATATTGTTCTTAAAACAAGCCTTATAGCCATTCACCTGTTTAACTATCATGCATTTCTATGCGCCAAAAAGTTGATATTTTTTTAATTCAAAACAGGATTGGGGTATCATTTCATTTTTCTTAGTGACGCTCTGAAAAATGGTGCGCACATTCAAATGAAAGCTTGAGAGCCCAATATATCGGGATTGTAAGTGAAGGGAGTCTTTAATTTGTGTTGCAGCCCCAGCAAAAGGAAGATTAAAGGATTCAAGCTAAGAATATGAAATTCAATTTATGACTTTATATAGAAAAACTAAAGGTAAAACACAAAATCAATTTGGAATCGCATTGTTTATGCAAGAGCAAAGCTAACTTAGAGCTAAGTCTATCATAGCAAACTGGGGCTACCTTTGTGATTCAAACAACATAAGAAAAAAAGTAGTCTTACTACGACAGAGGTGGAACACAGGTGGCGCAATTCCGGGATTAAAAGTCAGGTAAAGCGTGATTCCAAAAATGTTTGCAGCGATATATGAACCATCGTGTAAATAAATGTCTCT
Source organism: Protaetia brevitarsis (assembly GCA_004143645.1). NCBI lineage: Eukaryota > Metazoa > Arthropoda > Insecta > Coleoptera > Scarabaeidae > Protaetia > Protaetia brevitarsis. Next base: position 65,014 of record RXPK01000677.1, read on the forward strand.
CTATAAAAAAAGCAAAGCCGAAGTTTCCCTTGAAATAATTAATAAATATTTTGACAATATATCAGAAAGCTTAAACGATGTTCTACTCGAGGCGATAGTGAATTATGACGAAACAAATTTTAGCGACGATTTTGGCCGGGTGACAGTTGTCGTTCGTAATATTTCTAAAAAAGCGGAGAAAATTATGGAGACTTCAAAGGCAGCAAAATCAGTCATGCTTACTTGTTTAATTTTCGGGATTATTATTCCGGTCCACATAGTCTATAGTCTATAAACCACAATGCACAGAAAAATAACTGGCTGGCACCAAATACCGAAGCAATTTCAGGGACCAACATCTACCATTGGCATAGCACGTATGGTAGCTAAGCAGCAAATCAGAAATTGTTGAATACTGCTTGGAGTATGCCAAAGTGTGTATTTCACCTAATCATGCCAGAACCAAGAAATTGCTTGACTGTAAAAGTGCCCAGGTAATTGTGTTGCCCCTACACGTCACTGTAAATTCAGAAAGTATTTACACAGGATCGAGTTTTCCGAAGAGACCGAACGCCCACGGTGGTTAGAAGATGAGGAGACAGTTGAGCATATTTTTTGCCACTGCTCAGCCGCTACAAGAATTAGACATGTAAACTTTGGGAAAATTGATCCTTTCCTAAAGAACCTAAAAACAATCTCATTCAGCAAGATAATGCGCTAGATACCTTAAGGGCGTGAACTTGTGGGATGGACTTTAAGATAACACTGCTTTATAAGAGACTCTAGTGGTCGCAGCGATGATTAAACGAACCATGCGGATGCTATCTCTATTGCATCAACAGGTTAAGCTTGGTTTAATTTTAAGTGCCGCTTAGAATATGACCACCACTTAAAATTAAACCAGGCTTAACATGTCGGTGCAAATGGGCCTTAGTAAACCAAACTCACTATCTGACCATTTTTCCAATCATCATCACCAGGTACTTAAGGTACTTTGATTTAAAATAATTTGACAAGCCACATTTCCTCCAATATTAATTCAAGATGGGGAGATCAAAGCTCGCTTCGTTTTTTTCTTGTTCCTCCATTTATCACTGCTATTAGAGGTTAGTGTTATTCGGTTTATAAAGACAACTTGGAGAGAAGTACTTCAACAATTGAAAAGGCATAAGAAGGGAACCGTAACAAAACAAGTTAAAATATATATAAGATCATTTTGACGGCGGCTGATTTGGTGTCAATAGATTTCACATAAATTACCGAAAACACAGGCGCGATTAACTTGCGCAAGAAACAGAAATTGTAAAAACATTGAAATATGCGCTCAAAAAATATTATTAAGTACAAATCGCCAATTTCTGTTAGACGAAAAAGGGAAATAGCACTACAGACACCTAAAAGCATCTCTTAGGAAGATCTCGAAATACTATCTACACTTAGTAAAGTTACTTTGTTTTTTGTTGAATAATTTTGGTTATTATGACCGAAATTTGAGTTAAATAATTAATTTGAGTTCTATAAAGAACGAATTCAGTTTGAATCGGTTTAGTTAAATTACTGTTTGAACTTGTTCAATTAACAATGAAAATGGTTCCTTTAATATTACTGGGAAGTAAACAAGTTCTTTTTTTTTTATTCAACTAAAAATCCGGTAGGATAAACAAATCTGAATTTGATTTAATAAATTATATTTTGTGTTGTAGAAATTGACGAATATCAGTACGATAGTAGCATATCTATTTTGTAGCATTTTTATCCCTATATAGCACAGCAAATACGTTAACTATTTACATGTATTACAGAAATTGTCCCATAGATGGCGATTCTTCTATCTCACTCCAGTAACAGAATAATAACAGATAAGCTTCTAATAGCAGCTGTGATCGTTGATAAGGCGACTTCCTTAACCGCGTACTTCAGCGGCGGAGTGGTCCTTGCGATCAATCCCAATATAATATGCGGAACAAACTCTTACCGTGTTCTACAGTAATGAACCGCCCACGTTTCCCTCAAATACAGTTACCGTTGTGAAACACATTAAATTTGATAACTTGAAGCACAATATACATTTGAACTAAGAGGATTTGGATAATTTCACTTAAATTTTGGTTATCATAACTAACTTATTTCAACAATTATCTTTTACGTAATACGTTTGAAAGGGTTGGATTGAACTCGTGCTAGGATTACTATAACAATATAAATTTGTTGTACTAACAACAAATACCTAACATTTTTTTTCGTTCCTGGAGACAACTATATTTTTTTAAATGTTGTGTCGTATAAACCCTTAACTTGAAATAATTTTTGTTTCAATCATCTCGACATAGTAAAAGACGTGGTGATACAGCGTCGAATATTCTAAAAAGCGTATCAAGTCGCCTATATTTATAGTACACTAAACCTAAAGATTTAAATTTTGTCTATATGTTGATTACGTATCTATAAATTGTTTTTTTAGATAACTACTTAATGTAAATATAAAAAAATCTTAATCAATCGAAAAGCGCCGTAACAAAGGTTAAAAATACAAGTGCAAAAGACCTTTTAATTTTATCAGATAAATATAATAGTATCTAAGATATATGCTATATGTGCACCTTCACTAATACCTATCTGATTTACTCTTAAATCTAGACGCATAAATATTTCCCATTATTACCTAATCTTACACACTTACTTGTAGATATCCACATATACCTCCCCAATAGACTTTTTCATTAAAATCGAATCTTTCAGATTGCCGAAGAACGTGACAGGTGGATGATATGGAACATTGCGTTTCTTCCAGTAGTCATAGGTATTATTGAAGTACCAATAAAAAATTAACACTACACATACAATTGCTAGCAGTATGTAGAACATCTTGCTAATGTTGTTCCCTATCGTATGAACAGATTATATGTACTTCAGCAAATAGATAACAAGGTCATTATAATGCATACAATTTAAATCTAACACGATATAAATTGTTGCCCCTCTTCAGGGTAACCACAACACCATATGTAGTCTATTAAAAGTAAATCTCATCAACTATGTATTACCCAGTTGTGTTTCTTATGATTTCAAATGGAGCTAATTTGTAAAACATAACTGGATTTCATATTTTAACTGCAAATTTTACAATGGCGTATATACCTAGGGAAGAATTTCTTTTGACGTTAATAAATTCGCATTAATCTAAATAATTTACTCTTTTAGTTTATTTTTTTAGTGGCAAAGATATATTCACTAGGTGCTAGCAAAAAAATTGTTTGGTTTAAGAAGCATATTTCTTCCTTGCGAAAAAATATTTAGTTTGAATTCAAAACAATCAATATTAGTTGCAAAGTAAAATTTCTTTGTTGGAATAATAAGGCATGTTTGGTCGAATAACTTTACAATCAATATTCAAATATTTAGTTCAATATAAAAAACTAAAATATTTGAAATTAATAAAGCAGATCTTTTGTTCATGAATTGCTTCTGACCAAAATACGTAATTTCATTTTAAACATATATCAAACTAGCTATTGTTGATGGCTTTATAGGCATTCGTTTTCGCAAATGTGTAATTATACATGTTAAAAATTAATAAAATTTCAATCAGTTTAAAGTTCAATATTTTGAGGTTAAGTACACTAAAAGCTATCGTGGTCGCTATCTGCTGGCTCCCGCATTGGGGCTGAAAATATGCGTTGTTACTAATTTCTATATTTATATGGTGCAGTAAAAGCTTACTTTCTCGTCGCTGTTTGCTAGTCACCAGGAGGGCACTTGGCTTTGAAAGTTGTTCCTATATGACGTCGCATCAGGTGTTGTTGAATATGGAAATCACGAAGGGCAGCACTAGTCCAAATTAATCAAACATTATGTTATCGATAGTGAAGAAATAACGGGGCACGAAAGTGAATATCTAAAAATGTAAAATTTGTGTAACTCGTTTCGAGGATTATGGTTCGTATTATGTTATTTACTTGCTGGTAAACAATATGGACTGTAGGTACTTCATTAAAGAAATTTTCTACAGAAAGGAAGCCGTAGAAAACATCCCTGCTCTAGTGAGAGTAAGTGAGAGAACAGTACCAGTAAGAAAGGATGCGCCGTCTTTTGTCTTAGGCTACATGTCAGCAAGCAAGTACAAGATATTCAAAAATGGACAACGTGATTCGGAAGAGCATCATTTGTATCCGTGCTTCTTTCTAAATCGTTTGTACTTCAACCAAACCGAAAGTAGAGACATTTGGAAATATGTCGAAGAGAGAAATTTCACTAGTTTTGAGTACCCCATCAATTATGTCTATTAATCATTTGCCTATAAGATGCATATTATTGTGTATGTATATACACAATTGGCAAAATAGCATATTAGCCATTTTAAAATGACGCATTCATACGTGTACGATCAATAAAATGGCAGAAAATTTAACTATATCCTAAAATTTGTTTTTGAAGAACCTGGTTTCTTAGTATATACTATATACCACCTAGATCTTTTAAATTTGCAATGAGAAATTGAGCTAATTGTACAAAGATGTTGAAGTTTGAAGAGTAAAGTTTTTAGATTAAGTACATTCTGACTAATACATAGGTAAATAACATACTATTTTTTTTTTAATATTTTATATGCGGCTTTTACACAAATGTTATTAAACTACTAATGGGAATAAACGAAAAGGTGGACCAATTATCAGTGGTTATGAACGAACTGCTATGAAGCCACAAAACTACTAATCATTTCTAAATTAACAAATCTGGTAATTTCCTATAGAGCTACTGTTTAGTATACTGGATAGACTTCTTATTTAAAGAAAACTTAAAAGTTGTGAGCAAATAAGAGAATATGAAGTAAACATCTTTTTGTTGTGGTAACAAATGGAAAACTATAGTTTCTTACTTTATTTTCAGATATATAGGTTAGCGAATGCTAATGGTTCTAATCTGGAACCTTGTGTAAGAGAAATTATTTTAATTTCTAATTACTGTTACATGACGTCGTTGCAGTGAAGTATAACTGGAAAGGAAGGAATACTTAGTTTTCAGAAAGCGAGAACCAGATATAATATGTTTAATACCTATACTATAGCAACAATATACAGTGAGTATTAAATACGTTCATTCGTTTTTAGTAGAAAAATCTAGGAATCCAATCAAACTCAACATTAATTTATACAGGGTGTATCAGATATAGAGGTAAATATAATAATATGTAGCAGCTGTAATAATATACAATCAAAAAGTCTTAATGCACAGGGGTCTATCTGTAAGCATTAACGAGAAAAAAAAAATTTATAAATGCCGTGGGCTAAAAAGGCCGCCACCTCTTGCCCCACCTAAATGCTCTCCCGAGTATACCCCCACATACCACTATCATCAGCCATTTTTACCGTTAGTTTTGTGTGGATCGCCGCTTGGAGTGCAAGACACTTTGAAATTTTATTTAAATTTTCCCGTCTCGAAAAAAACGATCCTTTTTCAGGACCATAATGATTTCATATAAAGAAAATCGAAGCTTGATGGCATCGGCAAAAGCGCGGGAATGTATAGATTCATTTCGCGCGACATCCACAGTAAAAAAGACGTCGTTGACAAATTTTTCTGTATCTACATTTATTTTCTGTGTAATTCGATTCAATTCATTTTTGCGTTATTTGATTTAAATAAATCCAAAAGAAATTAACTCAGATCCATGTGGTACGGTTTATTAAACAACTAACTCTCGATTTCGACGAAGCAAAAGAAAATATGTTACGTTTTTTGTAACTACTGAAGTCGCATATCCGGTGAAACTCGAACGTCTTATCAGGATATTAAAAAAAAAATACTTTGTAGACTTACGTACAATGCTCTTAACAAAAAAGGAATGTTTATTTTATAAAAAGAAGAAATTTAAAATGGCGATTGGCCTTTATTTATTCAGAATGACGTTAAATGAACTTGATGTATTTATACATAATACTACGTTTGCGGTGTATTACATATACTACGTTTACGGTGCTTAAAGACGTTTCCTTGCATCAGACCCTGACTAAAGAATTTTTGCTCTAAATTTTACTTTTTTTTATTCTTTTAATGATAACCGGTTTCGGTGGGTTTGTGCTTAATGTCGTGTAGTTAACACCCAAACAAAATTTACTTCTTTATTTGATACACCCTGTATGTCCGTAAAATTTACAGCCCGTAGTCCTTAGTGTTACTTATAATACCTAATGTTTGAGTCTTCCATTTAAAGTTATGATTAAGCAATACACACATACAGTAGAAAGTGGAGTGAAGGAAGTCCCAATGGACTGTTGGATAGAAGACCATCAGGATGTGCAGAAAAAAGGAAATGTATATATTTTTAAATGAACTTACTTTCTTAGTTTTGGTAATATTTATAATTACATTTTAGTTTTTTTGAAGAAGCATTATGTTTCATTGAAGAGCTTATCCTGAGTTCAATACTATGATATGAATATTGAATGATTTAATTAAAATTAAATTTAGTTTAGTATTGGACATTCTGACTCTTAATTTCTAGTCAATTTTTTCGTTATCAACACATAAAACGGTACTGTAGGTAGGAAGTGACATGATTACATCTGCAACTTGGTAAGTGTACAGTTTCTATAACGCAGCGTCTTAGAGAGCATGAATGCAATGAACGTATAACTTATAAAGCCGTTTGATTTTCATACATTTAGCCCTCACTAAATTACGCATATGGGACGTTTACGCGAATTCACCTTAACGTGGTTGAAATTTTTTTAGTTTTAAATATTCTACTGGACGCCAGACAGCGGTTTGCTTTTGATTCCGCTACAAGTGCTTTCAGATTTTTATCACACACGTTTTCCATGTTTCCATTTACGCGCTAGTTTCATGGAAACAATTTCCCGCGTAAATAGAGAGATTACTGTATGTATATTTAAGAATATGAAAGGTCTCACAAAGTAAGTTAATTAGTAAATAATGATCACATTGCTAGGTTATCTCACACAATTTGACAAAATACGGAATGTTAAAAAATATTTATGTTTACCAAAATAGAGGTTGGATCCTTGGTCGGTTAAGACAAACATGTAACGTAAGGACTACTTCCGGCTTCGTTAAAGCACAAACGATTTAAAGAAAGGGAGATACAAAGGATGCTATTTCGAATAGCGTTAACCGTTTTGCGGTATCTCAAAAAACAGTTTCAAAATCTTCATTTTGGCTGCTTTCAGTAGAAAATATAGTGTTTTTCCTTTATAAATGGTGCAATCTATCAATTTATAACTGTTTCATTTGCCATTTCTACATTATGTAATGTAACATATGTTACAAAACACATTTTAGATCGATGTAGTCATTATAAGTATGTTTATGTTCACACTGTATATTTTTTTGCATTACTTTTATTTTATTATCAAGTCTAATGTTTTAGTTAAAAAATAAATACAGTTTAAAATATCTAGCTTAAATATGCATGACGTGCATGCCTCTTAAATTTTGGTCTACATTTTGAAAAATAGTTAATTATCTCGTAAACGAGTTGAGTTAGGCATAAGGAACCTAACACCAACTTGTCTTTATTTAGTCTGTACTATCAAAATGTCATAATATACAGGGTGTTCCATTTAATTTTTCACAACTTTGGTGTGTAACTTTTCTATGAGTCACCTGTATACTTCAAAATAATTTTGAAATACGGTCCTTCTAAACCTGTATAACCCTTAACAAAAAAAAATTGAAAATATGTTACCACTTCATTCATTCATTCATTCATTCAAGTTAGGGTGGGCACTTGATGTCCGGGCACTTGAGCTTGGTGCTCATTGTACCATCCCTATTGATTCTCTTATTTCTACTCGAGCAGCTTGGTGTTCTCTATAAAGCCTAGTATCTTGCCCAGTGGAAACTTGAGGACCTTCGAGGGCTCCAGTAGATCTCTCCCGAAATATTTCTGCCTGAGTACCTTCAGTTCCTCACATGTGCAGATTACATGTAAGCTCGTTTCCTCTTGTAGTTCGCATCTTCTACACCACGGTTCGCTTACACGGCCTGTGTGTATAGATGCTTTTTCAGAAGGCAGTGTCCAGTTACCACCCAGTAATGGTTTTAACTTCTTCTTACTGCGCTTGAGTAGTTATCAGAGAAAACTACATCCCCATCCCCTATCAGCGTTTTGTATGGAGTTGGCCTCAGTCGACCTCCATTTCTTTTGTACTTTCTTTATCTAACCAGGTCCAGATCTCCCTTCTTGCGGAATCCTTGGTAATCCCACATACGGGCTCTGGACCCATGAAGTGTCTCTTAGAGCCCTCCTTGGCTAGTTCATCGGCGATTACGTTACCCTTTATATCCTCATGTCCCGGCACCCAAATCAGAGACACCGTGTTGTCTCGTGCCAGTGCATTGAGGGATCGTTTGCAGTCCCTAACTAGTTTGACCTAGTTACAGGTTTGAGACTGCCTTAATGACAGCCTGGCTGTCAGTCATTATATTAATTTTCCTCCTCATGTAGCCCCTTTTGCAATCATTTCTGCACAGGCTGCAAGGGCGAATACCTCTGCCTGGAAGACCGTTGTATGTTTCCTCAGGCTTATGAATATCCTTTGATTAGGACTGGGCCCACAAATACCGGCTCCTGTCCCCTGGCTGGATTTGGATCCATCCGTGTACCAGTTTTCGTTAGCAATGATCTCACTACGTGCCTGGTCTCTGTTCGGTATGGAGATTTTCACCTTTTCAGTGAAGATAATTCTGGTTGCATGCTGTCCGTGGCATTTGTAGCAATGGCCCGTCCAGCAGCGTGCCGTAGTATAAGTGTGTCCTCCCACCCTGAAGTTGGGATGCCACAGGTTGTTGGCTTCAGTCTAAGGATCGCATTCATTGCCTCCGCTCTCACATAAAGTTCCAGCGGGGGAGTCCCACAATGGTCTCCAAAGAGCGGTCCCTGTACTGTTAGTTGCACCAGTGATACCCAGCAATGCCTGTCTCTGGACAGCGGTTAGCAGCTTCGCTGCGGAGACACTCTGTCCTCCTCCACCAGACTACTGCCCGTATTTTATCGCTGGTCTTATCACGGCAGTATATAGCAATGGATCACCTTCGGCTTTAATCCCCAGGTTTTGCCAGCAACTCTCCTGCAGCGCCAGAATAGTTGCGTGGCCCTGGTCGTGTTGTTAACTAAGTGATTTTTCCAGCTCAGTTTTGCATCAAGGGTAACACCCAGATACTTTACTTCCTTGGTTAATTGTAACTCCTGCCCAAACAGTCTAATGCCGCCTAGATCATTGGAGTTTTTCATGTTGGTAAAGGCACACAACTTTGTTTTTTGCGGATTAACTGTGAGTCCTTGTGAAAGGCACCATTCCTCCACCATTCGCAGTGCATTACGCATGATGCCCGCCACCACGCCTGGGAACTTCCCCCTAGCTACGATGACAATGTCATCAGCGTACCCCTGCGTCCATATTCCTTTGTCGTTTAATGATCTAACGAGATCATCCACGACCAAGCTCCACAGCAGTGGTGACAGTACTCCCCCTTGAGGACACCCTCTAGTGATCCTCATGGCGATATTTTTATCTAGCATATTGGCATAGACCACTCTGCTTCTTAGCATGCAGTCAACCCATCTGCTAGTCGTGTGTGTCAATGTTCCGTTCATTAGTGATCGGTTAATCGAGGGCGTTGATGTGTTATCAAAGGCGCCCTCTATGTCTAAAAATGCTGCAAGGGCAACTTCCTTTTGATGTAGGCTCCTTTCGAGTCCTTCCACCAAACTATGTAGGGCAGCCTCCCCAGATTTGCCCCTTTGGTATGCCCATTGCAGAGGATGCAGAGGATATCTCGCAAGTACTCCTTCTGTAATGTTTAGGTGTATAATTTTTTCCATAGTCTTCAGCATAAAAGATGTGAGACTAATTGGTCTGAATGATTTCCGGATGATAGTATGTGTCCTTCCCAGGTTTCGAATGAACACAACTCTAGTATCTCTCCAAGCCTTGGGAATGTAGCCCAACGCATGGCTAGCTCTAAATATCTCCAAGAGGGGCCCCATGATGTCTCCAATTGCCTCCTGTAGCAATCTTGGGAACACACCATCTGGTCCCGGTGATTTATACGTTCAACGGACTCAACTGCCCAACGAACAAGATGAGGTTTGAAAATATCGTTTGATTTTCTTCCATCTTCCATAGACGCCCTCCTCACTGCGTCTGATTGGTCTGTTTTACCGAAGTCCACCCTGTCCGAGCCGGGAAAGTGCACGCTGAGAAGGTACTCAAGAGTCTCCTCCGCAGTGGTTGTGAACCTCCCGTCCGGCAGCTGAATGGACCTCAGCGTGTTAGAAGAGTCCTTCTTCAGAATCCTGTGAATTCTGACCATGTCAGGGACACCTTCTATGTCCTCACAGAAATTCCTCCAGGCCTTCTTCTTCGATTCTTTAATTTTTTTGTTATAGGTACCTAGTTTAGCCTTATAAGCTTCCCAGTTTCCCGTTTTTTTCGCCCTGTTAAATAACTGGCGTGTTTCTCTTCTGAGAGTGTTCAACTCTTTACTCCACCAAGCAGCCTGTCTTGGTGAGCGACGCTCCCTTAGTGGACAGTTATTTTCGTAGCACGAGAGAATGGTCCCTTGCAACCATACAAGGGCCAACTCTAGTTCCTCATTATTCCTGATCCTTTCAGGATAGTTACGGCTGCTGCAGAGAGATCTCCCCTGTAGGACTCCCAATTAGTCCTTCTGGGATCCCTGTACGTTTTTAGCTCCGTTGCATAATTAAAAAATTCATAGGATATGTACGCATGATCAGACAGAGATGGATCGTCCGATACGTGCCAATTCCTGATGTTTCCCGCACCTTAGAGTGCAGAGAGTTATATCAATCAGTGACTCCCCCCTCGATGTTCTAAACGTCGGTTTGTCGCCACGGTTCAGACAGTCAAGTTCAGTAGTACACAAATAGTCAAATAGAGACTTACCTCTTGAGTTATTGTCCCTGCTACCCCATGTCACATGATGAGCATTGGTATCAGCTCCAACAATTAGCTCCAGCTTATTCTTGCTGGTAAACGCCACTAGGGTCTCCATATTAGATCCTGGTAGTCCTTCTGGTGAGTCGATGGGTAGGTACAGAGACGCAATAATCGTCTCTAGTACCTCTCCATCTATCGTCACTTTAAGTCTGGCTGCCGTCATGTCTCCGGTACATAGTTCCATGATCGGCATCACGTCCAGATCAGATCTGAAACAGATACAAGTTCTGATTTTAGTGTTAGGTGCACCCACTATCAGCTCCCTTCCCCTAATCTGTAATCCTCCCACTTTACCTTTGGTAATCCAGGGTTCCTGGATTAGTAGGATGTCAACGTCTTCAGCCAGCACCCTTTGACAGAGTGCCGCCGTGGCTGTCTTCTTGTGCTGAAGATTGATTTGCAAAATCTTCAGCGCCATTTTAATTCCCAGATGTCGACGTCTGAGGTTCCCCTGAGTTCCCTTCCTGATACTGGGTTTATTTTCTCAAGGGTCACAAAACTGGCCCTCTGATCACGGTAATACGGTCTCCAACCAGCCCGCACCAACGTTTCCTCAGAATCCTTGTCAATCCGAAGACTCACGTGCAGTCCTTTGTCGGAAGACTTGGATCCGAGGGTTGCCCAACGGTCGACCCTGAGCCCCGGATTCTGTCTTTCGAGTCGCTTCAAACCTACTGTCAGATCCTCCTTCGTAGTCTCTGGTAGAATGCCAGCACTCGCTGTTGCTTTGGAAGCTCATCACTTCTGATCAGCTTCAATTGTTTCTTGTGCGAGATAGTCTCTCGTTGTGTTGAACGAGTCCTCCTCCGCACAGATTACCCCATAGTAGTCGTCCATAAGGCGGGAGGATTCAAACCTCGGCGCCCTGTCCGCCCTATCTATGATGCCCATCAGGGCCTCTCTAATGGCTCCCACGGATTCCCCAGTCACCACGCTGGCCGGGTAATCTTTTGGGATAATGGCTGCCTTAATCCCCTTGAGGGCAGCCTTGTAATTCGCGACCCCGGACGCAAGTTTCGTCCGTTTGGTCGCCTTTTCCTCAGGAGTACCCGGCCGACACGGTTCGCTTAACGGCCCCTGTCGATTCAGGTGTACTCTTGGTTTTCCTGTGGAAGGGGAGCCTTTATTGCTGGTGTCAATACCCTGCTCCCTCATCTTCCTCAGTTTCTTTCGTTGCGCCCCCGAGAGAACTCTTCTCTCCTGGGGCGCCTGGTCTTTCTTCTCAGCAGTCTCACTGTCAGACCGCTGTGCAAGTTCTGTTGATGTTCTGGTTTCTGGAGTCTCTTCAGTCTCCATGCGTTGTGGATTCTCTTCAGACTCCAGTGTTAAAGGTTTGTTTTTATCTCTGTTTGGTTCCATAATGAGTCCCACGAGTACGGAAGAAGTATTTCGTCGATGCCTACAGAGCTCCCATTATAGGCACAAGGCGTGTATACAAGGGGGTGCCGCCTGTTGCCCCAGGTGGGTACCAATATTAACTGATCATCTATTCAGCCACGCATCCCTTCGTTGGTCCCCTCCCCTTAGGTTTAGGTTTTTTTGAGGTTGTCTCCTCTTGGTGCGACGGTGAAGCCAGACCCCCACCCGTCCGCCTGTGAGACATGTCCACAAACAGCAGAAGGAGCATGGTTTAACAGCAACCGTTCACTCAATGGAACAGAAGCTGCATCGTAAAACCCGGTGCAAGCCTAAGCCACGACACTACAGCTGGGCGGAGGCTGGCCGCGGACCGGCTTTCACCTAGGCCATATTGCGGGTTTAGTCGCTCAGGCACATCCAGTCACTCTCCACCATGTTGGGGTTTAGACCGCTCAGGTCTCTGGGTCATGGTGTCTGTAGCTTATAACCGCTCAACCCAGGCATCTGTTCAGGATTAAAGAATCAAGTCAGGTGCGCTAGGCCTCCCTATCCGCCACCTGGGAACGCGCCCGATAGGTGCCACCCCACGGGATGTTACCACTTTTCGTATATAAACCGACGCGAATGTGGTGGCCCACCCTGTATATACAAATAATATTTTAGGTTCATTCCACATTCACGGAGATAGTAACAATGATAATAATTGAACAGGTTGATTATTTAACAGTAGATATCTACACTTACTTGCAATGGATAAAAACATAGGAAAAATAAAATACAAAAAGAAATTAAAGGAAATATCCTAAATGCAGCCATAATATTTCAAGTATTGTTCACTTATTGTTTTCCTTATTTGTTTTGATTTACAATGTAGAGCTTACTATAAAAGATATAACTTGTTAATACTGCGTAAGTTTATCTATCACTTCGCAATTTGGTGAATTACCAGCAATAGATATCACTTGCTAGTTATCGCGTCTATGGTTTACTAATATCTAATAAATAATGTACAATCTCTATAACTAAAAGACATTTATTATTAGTAAGGAATTATATACCTAAAACATAGATACTTAGATAGGTTAAGCAAATAATATACAGTGTTTTATAGAAAAGAAACTCATTTTATTTGCTTGAAACTTGGAATTTAGGCTTATTTTTAGTAATTTTGTGCAAGAAATGCTAATTCAAAAGCTATCAAAAATAGGTATACCAAACCCTGATATCAATCGCTATAGAATTTTACACTGTATTCAATGCTGTAAAAAAATACCGTGTTCTATTTGAAAGAAAACAGTTTTGCCAACTGAAAGGTTTCCACGTTTCCATGATTTTGAACACCTTGTATGTGAGTCAGTGATTTTGCTATAATATCTTTTACCTACATCCTTGTACTTACATCGAGGTTAGCAGAATTACTAAATATTGGGTATCTCATGAACTATTTAATTTTATTTAAAAGAATGCAAACTTGCAAACCATGTTTCATTTGAAAGAAAAAAGTTTTGCTAGCTTAAGGTGTCTACATTGGAGACGCATTTTTGAACAACCTGTATGTGATTAAGTGATTATTGCTATAACATCTTATACCTACGTCTTCGTACTTACATCGACATTAGTAGAACCATTAAATATCTGATACCTCATGAACTATTTCATTTCTCATAGGAGGATCTTTACGTATTCCGAAATTCGTTGCGAAAAGTAAAAGTTTTTGGAAATACGCTGACAAAAATGCAACTACTGGAAGGCAAAGGAATTCAATGAGACACAAATTTACGTTTTGGAATTTATTTACCCCACATATGGATATAGATATGTTATTACAACATAATGGCTATTGTTTCATTATATAAAGGTATTTATACTCACTGAACGAAATAATAAAACAAACAAAAAATGGCCCAGTTTCTTAATTTCTTTTATGGTAATCTAACCATAGTCCATCTTTAGCTAATAGCAGGAAATGTTGTGGATTTATTTCAATGGGTTCCTTAGTTCTCTTGTTCACACGCACGTCGAAGTTTCGAATTATCGCGATGGCAGCAACTTTTATTTGCAATATCGCAAAGTTTATACCTAAGAAAAAATAGCTTGTTAATGTAATGCTATTCTATACAGATGGAAAATCTTGGACCGATAGATGGATATATTAGTAATAAATAGCTTGTCGACTATAGGTGGGGGGAGCTACGTTAAACTCCTACAAAGCTAATTTGAAAGATACCTATTAAAAAAAGACTCACTCATTGTCATCTACAAACCTTTTTATGTGCTGAGTAATCGCCCTGTTTAAAGGAGGGAAAATACGAACAGTCAATTAGAATAAAATTTTGGTGTAAACAAGACATTTAAGAGTCAAATCTATCCATGACTGGGTATGCATAGATTCTAAAAGTAATTATTATTAGAATGTAGGTTAAGTATCTGGGCCATACCTTAGACAATAAATTTCTCTGGAAGAAGCTCGAACTTGAAGTAATCAAGGAGGCCAAGTCCTGGTGATGTACAAAACTTTGCAGGAAAGAACTGAGGATGAAACCTAAATAGTTTCACAACGAAATCTTAAAGCAATAAAAGTAGATGGACGAAATATAGATTTTTTTGAGATAAGCACGAACGTGAAATAACCAACAAGACCAAAAGAGCCCTGATGATGTAAAGAAACTTTGCAGGGAAAACTACGGATGCAGAAAAATACTGCTTCGGATATATACAGCAATAGTGGGACTGATCATCACTTATAGGTCAGTAGCTTGAAGCGTGAGAACTAATGTACTTATCGCAAGAATGAATTTCTCTCAAGTGCAAAGATTAGCATGCGTAGGTGTAACTGAGGCTATGAGAACCTGCCTAACTACAGCTATTGAAATGGTATATATGGTTACTATAAGTTTAACTGGGTTAGCCATCAGAAAATGTTAAAATTATGCGGATGTAAATGGGCATGGTAATGTAAATATCATTGTCGGTAACAATAATTTAGGGTAACTTAAAACGAGCAAATGTAGAGCGCGAAATTTCTATGCTTTTTGCTCTAATTATATATATACCATTTAAAAAACTTCCAACCACTCGGAAATGCATTAATAACAATTACATATTTGAAATTAAGAATATGACCTAACATATCTATGAAAATTCTTGACCAACCACGATAGATCATTAAAACATCAAGATTTAGTGGATTGCATCATGCATTTTAATATTAAACCCACTAAAACTACTCTAATAAAGAAAGGGATATTCAATCTCAAAATCATAAAAATAGATCGGTTGAACATTAAAAAAATGAGGTTAAGTGTTTGGCCGTACCGATGAAAAATAACTTTGGAACAACTACGAATTTAATCAACAATAGCAAAAAGGACCTGGTGTGCAGAAACTCTACAGGAAAAAAAAGTGGGCATGCAACCCAAGAATATTGCTTTGGACATATACAGTAGCAGCGAGATTGAACATCATTTATGGGTTAGTAGCTTGAAGCAAAAGAACTAATCAAGCTACCGCGAGAATTAACCTTTCTAAGGTGCAAAGATTAGCAGGCGTATGTATAACTGGAGCTCTGACAATCTGCCCAACAGCAACTATTGAAGTGGCACTGGATCTTACCCCGCTCCATGTTTTAGCGAGGAGTATAGCTAAAAGGATCACTTTCAGATTGATTAAGGAAGGAACGATAGTCTGAGAAATATCCTGGGATGATATGACAAAAAAACCAGTTTTGTGAAAGAATCCACCACATAGCTTAGCAATAAGTGCGAGTCAAATCAAGCACAATCACGGAACTGCATTTCAGGACAAACGGGAGTGGAAAGAAATTAAATGGCAGATAATCGTGCAAAAAGGGTCCAGAATACTACTTTTAGGATCCGTACGCTTTCACAGGATAAACAATAGTACACTACTGGATGAACAAAAAAGTGAAGTATAGTAAAGAACACCCAACTGTGTGGAAAATATCTAGGAAATGAGCCAGCTGAAGCTTTTTTGGTGCATAGCTTTATGTTCGCGCTTTGACTCAAGGCGGACGAATCTTAACGATGCAAGCAGTTGGTGCTTTTGGAAATCGGAGAAGTCATACCCGGTTTCTAAATAAATTTTCTGTTTAATTCATCACATCGTACTTTTGGGACTTTATATTGAGTTTATAGTAATATTCCTTCTCCCTGAAGGAGGTACTGCGAAGATATTGAGAATGTTTCTCAACTAGGATATTATCGAAAGAACCTTACAGCTCAATATATATTCTGAAAACACAAAGCGGAAGCTACACCAAGACGGGAAATGAAACCATAAAAGAACTATTTCGGGTGCATTTTTCGAGCTCTAGAATTACCCATTCATCACTGCACGACTGTAATAAAGCAGACCTGGAACCTATGAGACAGGCATCCAAGGGACATTGGCAGGTAGCAAAGAAAGTGATTAATGTAGAGAAAGTAGAATGGGTAATTAACTCATTAAAATCATATAAATCGCCAGGATCGGATGGCATTTATCGAGTTATGCTACAGGGATCGGAACTTTTGTTGCAAAAGCTTTTGGTAGGACTCAGGGGAAGTCTCGCCCTGAGATACATATCGCTAATCAGAGTTACTTTTATTCCAAAACCTGGCAAAACGGGCCAAAGTCTCTGAGACCAATAAGTCTGATGTCATTTATGCTAAAGACTGTTGAAAAACATGTATGATGTATTATCATACCGGCCACTACATCAAGACTAATATGCGTATCAAGCAGGAAAATCTACAGAGACAGCCTTACATCACCTCGTACAGAAGGCCCAGTATGCTCCGCAAACCAAGGAAGTGCTTTTAAGCGCATTCCTCGACGTAGGGATTCCTCGACAGGGATCGATGAAACAAGCTGCAGGTGGATAAACTGCATGTTCAAAGGGAGATCAGTTTACACAACCATCATTGGAGGTACATTGGTGGCTCGGGTGAAAAAGGAATGTCCGAAGGGCGGAGTTTTCCCCCTCTGCTGTGGAACCTGTTGGACAATCAAGGACATTAAACTTTGCGGTATACAGATGATTTTGTCATTCTGGCACAGGGTAAATTCAACAGTGTAGTGCGGGATAAATACAGAACGCTCTATAAATTGTACAAGCATGGATCGAGGAGGACGGTCTAAATATTAGTTTCTTCAGAACGACCACAATAGCGTCCACGAGAAAGGAGGAAGCTAGATGATCTTGGACCCCTAAAACTCCGATATGAAGAAATAAAGCTCTCAGAGGAAGTGAAATATCTTAGTGTCACCCTAGGCTTCAAGTTTACTTAAAACCGACAGCTTCCTAGGATTAAATCCAGGGCGGCGAGAACACTTACGTTGCTAGAAGAGCTCATGGAAAAAGATGGGGGTTAAGACCTAATATAATGTACTGAACATACATCACACTAGTATGGTGGACAAAAGTGCGCAGCAAACTGCTATAACTGAACTTAGCAAGATATAGAGGCTTGCGTGTTTAGGAATAACAGGAGCTATGACGACTATTCCTACAGCAGCAATGAAACGTCTCCTCTCCATTTGATGATAATGGGTGAAGCAGAAGCAGGATGGGGCATCTCAGATTACAAGAACTACCAAGTGGCAGATATGAAGGATTGGGACAAAATAATATTGTCCATCATGTGGAAGGCAACCTTTCAGGAATTAGATCAGACCACATGATTTTGACATATCTTTTTAACAGAAATTTCGAAATCACGGATCCGATAAACTGGAATCAATCCCACTACAGTAGCAGGTTCGGAGAATTAATCTGGTTTACAGACGGATCAAAAACCGAAAAACTGACTGGAACTGGAATATACAGAGGTGTGAGAAATACAATGATTATCCTTCAACTGGGAAAATATGCCACGGTTTTTCAAGCAGAGCCATACGCAATATTACATTGTGCAACTGAAAATAAAAGGACGATCAATACTGAGAGTGTAAACTGTAGTGAACCCGCAGATACAATCAAGACTGGTTTGGGAATGTATTCGAGAACTGAATAACCTTACAGACCGTAATAACGTGACTTTGCTTTGGGTGCCCGGGTATTTATCTCTCGAAGGAAACGAAGAACCTAGTGAGTTAGGAAGAAAGGGATCATCTACTTCATATATAAGCCCAGAACCTATTCAAGGAAGGTCTAAAAACACAGCATGAGAGCAGGTAAGAAGTTGGCTCAAAGAAAAACAAAAAGAAGACTGGAATGTTGGAATAACATTGTGCGGATTACGAATTATACCCAGTACACAGGCTGTTCAAAGTTATCGGCGCACTAACTTAGTTAATATTGCAGCTACTATGTTGGGTAAAATATTCAAGATGTAGGGTTTTTCACGCTGATTACAATCATGTAATCAGAAAAAAACAACTGAAAATCGCGTTGACGAGATATCCAAGGGAACTTTGTTTTTTTTTTTTTTTAATGGATCAGCCTGTATATTTTGTCACCAATTGTTAGAAAATCAGTTTCTGCATAGTGTTATGATAGTACAACCTAAAATGAAAGGCAAAAGAGCTACGACTCATATAATGATGGATTCGATATAACAACCAAAACTTCTATTGTTTCCCAACTTAAGATGTTTGTTTTAAAAACCAAAAAGAAAATCCAAGAGTTTACAAAAATTATTGATAACAATGACAAATAACAATAAATTATGATAAGTGTTCGGCAACATTTCTATTTTCTGATATGCATACTATACTGTTGAATTACCGCCTTGCTGATTGAAAAATTGCACGACGATCTATGTTACTCATTGTTTCTCTTACTGTATTTTGCAACTCGTGTATATTTGGATATCTTCAACTGTATACTTTGTCTTTTAGATATCCTCACAGGAGAAATCCATGAGACAAGTCAGGAGATCGTGCAAGCTCATTAACTGATTCCCTGGTGCCAATCCAGTTATTTCTACAAATTTCTGGACATTTGCTGTTAATGCCCAACTATACGCTGGAGCCCCGTTCTGTTGAAAATGAAAAAGTGCCTGTCATCCAAGTTTAGATTATCTACGAAATCATCCGTTACATATCGTAGAATGTCAACATATCATTATGCAGTAAGTGAACCTTGATAAAGGTATGGGCCAATTATTTTATTATTGATAGTGCCACACCAAACATTGAATCTAAAGCGGTGTTGTGGCCTATCAGGCATTGGTAGATGAGGTTTTATAATTATTCAATGATGCATACTTTATACTATTGTTTGAAAAGTTTATCTCGTCGTTCCAGAAAATGTATTTGTATGCATTATTTTCTACAAATTGTGCCAAAAACTGCGTACAGAACGCAATTCCTCGTTCAAAGTCCGTATCAAACAAAATTCGCACTGGCCGATATTTGAATGGTATACATACTCGTGTTTCTTCCATTCCGCACTACTAGTATTTCGTTTTCTCGTTCGACTTTTTTTAAAAACATTTCTATTCTCTTTTAATTTGCGAAATAATAGTAAAAAAATACTCTCTATCTGGTAGTATCCTGTTTGGAAATATTTTTTTGTAACTTTCCAAGACTATGTTGCTGTGCCTTCAACATACAAAATATGCCTCAAGTATATCATATTTCTCCAACTTGAATTATAAGTAAATAAATAATAAACAATAAGCAACGGTAAAAAGGAACACAGCAATAAACAAATTTAGAGATAAAACAAAATAAGCAGAATCAATAAAGCCATTTTCTTCAATAACAGTAGAGAACAAGCTTCGCAGAACTGTGAAATTTCGTAATGTCTTAAAAGCTAAACAACCAAAGTTTGCTTCGCTGAACAATAAAGTTTTGGCTGTTATCCATCATTACATTGGTCGTAGCTCTTTTGTTTTTCATTTTAGGGTCATACTATTATAACAATATTGTGTGCAAAACCTAGTTTTCTACTCTGATAGAAAAGTTTCTTTAAATCAAAGAAATATTTCTTTGCTCGTATTTAAAAGAACAATTTTCTTCAGTTAATACATATTTCTTTCAATGAAAGAAATCTTTTCAATACATGCTAGGAAAATTTCTTTGATTTAAGGAAACCTTTCTATCTGTGTATCAATTGGTGACAAACATACAGAGGTGACCCATTTAAAAAAAAAAACAAAGTTAATTTCGTAAACGCGATTTTCTATTGTTCTTCTGATTACACGGTTGTAATCAGCGTAAAAAAAACCATTATTATCAAAGATGTGATAATTTAAATAACATCGTAGTTGCAATATTAACAAGGTTAGCAATAGTGAGTCGATAACGTTGAACACCCTGTATATTAACCCTATTTATGTTGTATATGTTCACCAGAGCAGACAAAAATTCGCGAAGAATTCTGACTATAACGCCTATTCGATTAGAAATAAAGACGAACTAGCCATCCCGCATCATAGGCTAACGCAAACTCAACAATCCATGAATTACTGGTGAGTGAAACTATATAATAAACTGCCCAACCAACTAAAAAGCTGAATGTAAACAACAGGCTTAAAAAGTTTTCTATAATTGATGGATTTCTAACACATTACTTTTCCCATCTATGATACGTTTGTTAATTATTTCTGCTTACGTATTTTACCTTTTATTTATACAATCTGTGAGCACATATGTGTATTGTGTATATATTTTATTATTTTTCAACTTTTTTTTGGCATATTAAGTTGATGCAATAAAATAAATACATATAATACAACTAGGCAAACTAGTGGTAAGACTTTTATTAAAGGACCATAAAAAAGGGCTGAAGAACTACTGCAGCTCCGTAGGAATCACCTTCGCATCGTGACAGATCTCCTAACAGGACACTGTACACTGAAAAGACACTTATAGATTTGTGTGAATACGAGGCCCTGGATGCAAGAAGACGCAAGCTTGAAATGAACCCAGAGGATTACTTCGATCAACCAACCAGAGACTTGTACAGATTTGTGCAGGGGTGCAGGGTACTAGGATCCTGGAATGGCTGGTATGATTTAATAGATAAAAGAAATAGGAGACTAAATACAAAAAGGCCAGAGGCTCCATGCCAGATGGCTCCCACAACAGCAGCAAAAAAAAATCTTTCTACAAGTATTTTTTGGTTAATAAAAGGGAAATATGTGATAATAGTTATCGGTTCCTTAAAACAAAAAGTTTTACCAATGCACATTCGCGGTCCGTCTCCAAATGGTAAATAGGATCCCTTAACTATGTTGGTCTTGTTGCTTTCAGTAAATCGGTCAGGATCAAACTTCTCCGGATTGGCAAAATACTTGGGATCATGTTGTATAGCATACACTGGTATTACAATGGACATGTTTCGTTCAAGTTTTACTCCTTCACCGGACTTGTTCCACGACGGGAGAGTGTAGTCATCAGTGCTCACTTTGCCAAGGAATAGGGCTGGTGGATGCAGCCTTTGTGATTCTAAAACATTAATTCCTAGATAGGTGTGGTTGTCTCGACGAAGACTGGATCTTTGATAATAGCTCTACTTTTTTTAATTTCGAAAAAAAAAGAGAAACTTCTACAGAGGCTTTATAGAAACCAGCAAGAGCTGGAAATATTTTCAACTATATCCTCGTAAGTGTGTCAAAAGTAGCTAAAAGAAGGTTTCATTAGTTTAACGGGAATTTTCTGTATGTATATCATACACGAGTGGGCTTTAGAGGAATTAATTAACGGTAAACGCGTAATTGTTTTAAATAACAATGTTGAGTCGGGCCTTTGTAGGGCATAGCGGCAATAGTTTTATAAATTTAACAAATGCGAATAGAAACGCGTACGGTTTAGTTAATCTTGGGTTTTGTTAAATGAGGAAACGCTTTGAGACCATAGATTTATAGAATTTTGTATTAATACAGATTATAGGCACGAGAGTATTGGTCCAAGGATGAGTTTTTGCTCTCAAAAGTTAATTGGGAGTTTTTTATGGAAATATTTATTAGGAATGTCACTGATTTAGGTAGGGAATCAAACAATAGCATACTATATAGCGAAATTGATTATTATAGGGAGGAAATTACTAAGGGTTGTCCCCAGCGTTTGCAATCGGGACCGGGATATTGAAATATTTTATACGTTAGTTTATTCAAAATTATAACGAGAGGGTTGTAAGATAGTTACGTACGTGGACAATAATACGTTATTAGTTTAAATTAAATCAGCGCAATATAATACGTTAACAATTAGAACTAATCACGCTTTGTTAAATATTTTAAATTGGAGTTTATATAACAAATCACATTTTAATACGGACAAATCAAAGGAAGTATTTTTTGGCAAACCGAGGCAACAAAAACCTATACTTAAATAAGGAAACGGTGGAATTTATTGCAACCAATATGTCAAATATCTCGGGGGTTATTTTAGATGATAAGTTAAATTTTAAATATTCAACACGTTTCCGCGAAAAATATGGAAATGAGTACTAACATTAAATTCATTATTAATTCCAATATTTAAGTATCCGTATACCAAGAGCGCACTTTCGATCTGCCGATTGCCGTAATATGATAAAAGAAGACTGAAAAATATGGTTTCTATTAGTTAAACAAATCGAGAAATACGCCCGAGGAAAAACTCGGTGGCAATTCAGCAGAAGTTACACACGATTTATTTGCAATAAATTTTCCCGAAAAATTAATTCTTAGCGTAATGTCGTAATGCCCGACGTTTTGAAACGACGTTTAGATTAATAAATAACAAAAATAAAAATCTCCTAGGAAAAAATTTCAGTGACATCGCAATAAGTTTGTGCATTAGTAGAATAAAATCCTAGCATGGCATCTAAACAAATTGCTCGCAGATATAATAGTAGTGTCGCTGAAATTTTTTTTTAGCCTTTCTATTTTTTTAACCTTAGAGGTACAAACGAAACCGACGGCAGCAGAACGGGTACAAACGAAGTACAATCGTATTGCATTACGTTTTTTTTTTAAAATCAAGTTGCTTGTCAAGTTCACAGGTGTAAGTGACACAATATTTATTTGAAATTTATATCGCACATCTGTAGTTTAGATATAAGCAACCTACCTGACAGAGCACAATCTAAATAAGTCATTTGCTGAATAACTTCATATGTCAGATTTCCACCATTCTTCTCCATAATTTCAGTTATTTCGTTTCTTAATATTTCTTGTATTTCTATATTTTTTGCCAAGTCATACAACAAGAAGCTCAACGTTATTGAACTAGTTTCAAACCCGTCACCAAAGAAGCTAATAGCATGAGCAGTTATATCATCTTGGGTTAATTGAGGTTCGTCCGGTTTAAATTTCATTTGTGTTACTACATCTAAGAAGTCATTTCTGGTTATGTTGTTTTCTTTTCTATACTTCAAGGTTGCTTTAATAATATTTCTAAAGTAGTTCGCAGCATCTGTAGGAATGAACCTATGGAAAACAAGAAATTAATTATATTAAATGAGAATATTTAAAATTATCTATTTATACTATTAATTTGAACTATTCTAACTGTATAACGGGGTGTGAATATGCAAAAGCTACCTTCCAGTGCGCCGTTGAAGTCGCGGTGAAGAATCCAGTTTATACCGATGCAGTGAAAATATATCAAAAAGGTTTGCCGGAAAATTGACGCACTTTTTGTTTTTCTAAGTTTCTCTTAGTTTTCTTTGGTTTCTAAGTTAGTCGGACGTTATTCACTGGTGGCTTTTCGGTTAAAAGTTAGATTTAGGTCAATAATGACAAAAGCATTAGCGCTGAAGATGTCCCATACGAATAAAGATGAAATATCGGGTCGGGCAGATGCACACTAAGAAAAATTGTGTTTTTTTTATAGAATTTATACTGTGTTCATTATAGAATAACCTATGGGAATATTTATAATTATCTGTTTATAACATCGATTTCAAGACTGTTTGTTATCTAATGATCTAATCTTACTTAACATAGGAAAGAGGTACAGGGTGGACCAAATTGGATGTTGTACATAGATAACAGGCATATTTTGTAGCGGGGTTACGAAAAAATGAAATAGGCGACCCAGTAGCAGAGCTACTGTTTCGAGATAAAAACATTGGTGAAATGACATTTTAAATTTATCTTACCGTTTTTAAGATATTTAAAAAATAAGGGCAATATTTTGTATATTGGCAGATATACTGCACTTTCTATGCTTGGCTAATAAAATAGTAGTGCGCCATGACTGTTTAGGATTATGTTATAACCTTCATAAAGTTAATTATACAGGGTCTGGTAAATGTGTGGGAACACCTGATTTTTGGCTAAATTATGGGTTCTATTAAAAGAATAACCTTAAGAAAAGTTTTTATAGTATTTTTATTCTAGTTTGTCACATACTTTGATTTCCAACAACTATTATATGTTTCGAGATATGACGTCATCGGTATTTTTTTTAAATGGATCCACTCTGTATCTTTTCACATTTTTGAATAGACACTTTTACAAGAATTATAATGATTTTTGTCAGATACATCCGATAAAGAATATTTGTATTTTTATACACATTTGCGGGACCCTGTATATTAAAGGCAAAAGTTGTATGGCGTTTTCAATAAAAATAATTTAATATCCCAAGAAAATGCAAATAAACTAGAAATCAAACAAAACAAGTTAAATGTAATTAAAAAGTAAAACTTATTCAAATTGTCGCTTCACATTTGTAACATTTTTGACATCTTTTCTCCTTAGTATTTATCCTATTTAATATATAAAACGGTGTTAATTTATAAAAAGTCTTATTCACGTTTTTACACAGTTGTTCAGCAGTGTTGCAAGTAGGTATGTTTGTAAATCTCATTTCTTAAAAAAAAACCCATAGAAAAAAATCTATGGCCCTCTTTTCTACTCTCTGCTTTCCTATATTATAATTACATTTTGACGATTACAGTATAACAATTAACTAATGTCCAAGTGACTAAACCTGCAGGCGAGTAAATGTTGTGATTTTTTGTTAGATCGTTAGTTTAAGTTCATTGGATGCCATATACTAGTTGGCTTGAAGGTTGAAAACATAGTTTCGGATCAATAACGACAGAAGCATCAATGCTGAAGATGTCTCATACAATTGCGGACGAAACGTGATCCCAGACGTAGTTTCAAACGGTATCAACCCGAAAGCCAAGCAGCATATAGTATGGACAACAACTGCTGGAAGACATGTTAGTTAATAAAGCCGCCGTTACTTTCGTAAAATACAAAATTGCTAAAGAACGCATTATAGTTCGCTGAAAAAAGTAAATTTATTAAAAGTGGTATTTTTTTTATAAAAATATTAAAATGGGGTAAATTAACTCAAAAAATATTTAGTAAAAATAAAAGATGTGAGAAAATTTGAAAATGAATTGAATAATATTATTCTTAGACAAAATTAGAGGATCTTCTTTTACTGAAAAATTACTCTTAAGAAAGAAGTTAACAGTTGTACATATATGATCTTGACACACAGCAACTGCAATCGAGGCATCTGGCGCATGCTTGTATGTACCATCTTTAACGATTAAATGCGAATCTGGGCTGCACAAATGTTCGATTGTATAGGCAACCGAAACTACAATACACTAAAATATAAATTAAAAATATTTTGTAATTCTGAATTACGCATCGTTATATATGCAGTACTTGTAGCTTTGGTTGCATAAATAATCGCAGATTTGCGGAGCTTAGATTCGTATTTAATTTGTTAAAGATGGTTCATATGTGACGGAGAGTGACAGTACATTGGGACCTAAAACATCTATCGTGACCCCTATTCGAGCTGCTTTACGGCTGGGTCCAATCCATTTTAAAAAGTTGAGTATGTGGAAATGTTATGCATTTCCATTTAGTTTGCAATGCCGCTATAGAACTTCTGTTACTGTGTGAATATAGTTCCTACTTAGGCTGATGGATTCCGGTTATAGATTCACAGAAAAGTTATAGCTTGTCCTTTTCCTTGGAGATATTTCCCATAATTGGATTTGCTCTGCTAAACTTTGCTTTTTAACCATTCAGTATTCGTTGATTTCGTTTCTTAGTATTTTCAGCATTCTAACACTGCGTATCTTCAAACGGGTTCAGGTCCTAAGAATGGTGTACCAACCCCTTTTTTTTTGGTAGATTATCCGTTATTTCATTTCCTTCCAGTCATGTGCGTCATATAAGTGTTCCTGGTTCCTTTTGCCTAGTTTGTTCAACCTTACTATACATTCAGAGATCAGCGCTTTGATGATTGCTTGACTATCAGGCATTATGATAATCTCCTGCTTTCGGCAATTTCTGTCTTTACTCGAATTCTCCACTAGTGTGTGTTTTGGCTTGGAAGATACCCAAACTTTCGAAATACTTAGTTCTAGGTATATTACCTAACTATTTCAGACCCATTTGTCGTTTCGGAGCCATCCGTATATCGTTCCATGGCATTGCTATTCAGTTAAGATGGTGTCTTCATCCAACTCTTTTTTTATTACTATGGTTTGTCGTAATTTCTTCGACAAAACTTTTTCTTTTTTTAACGCCGTCGCAGGGCAGGTTTGATCATCTTCAGGAAATTGAGGCTTATACCTAATTCCTTGATCATTCTGAGTGTGGTTCTTTCAGCTATGCTCTTCACCAAACTATGACGAGAGGTGAGATTGAGCATCATTTCAATAGCTGCTGTTAAGTAGGTTCTCAGAGCGTGGATTGTACATACGCACGCAAATCTTTGCGGTCTCTTGGACAAATTGAATTTCATGTTAGCTAGATTAGTGCTTTTGCTGTACGCAATTAATCCGTCTCACTACTGTTGTATACATCCAAAGCAATATTTTTAGCATTTTAAGCATCCTTAGTTGTTTTTTTTTTCTGCAAAGCTTCTGCACACCATTAGGGCTATTTTAGCCTTGCGTAAGTCTGTAATTATTCATTACACATGCTTACAGCTTTACAGATACTCTTACACTTGCTATAGATATGTATAGAATTCCATCATAGGTTTGTACTGTGAGCTGAACGGGAATGATCTATAGATTCTGGAATAACGTTCTTCTTCCAATATCGTTCGCCAATATCGTCCTGAGAGAAATATAGATCTCCATTCTTTCCAATTTATGAATTGCCTTACAACTATCAGCATTAATAATAGTAAAGTAATACAGTGGAAACTCGTTAAGTCGGAGCCCGTGAACCCGGATCTCCGGATAAGCGGGATTAATTTTGATGGATATCTTTTTTTAGAAATGCGCGCTGTGTTACAACAGTTTTGTAATATTCACCCTATATAAATTTCATTAGCTACGCTAACGTCATCAGGTGTACAAGTATATTGTCAGAATACCAAATATGTATATATAATAAGTACATCCTAGGCTACAAAATCAAGCTTCAGGATTACTGTCTTCAATAAATACTAAATATTTGTAATTAAGAGGTGCTTAACACTTACTTAATATTGATTTAATCTATATTATATACAAGTCTACAATTATTTTTAATATCCTGATAAGAAGTTCGAGTTTCACCGGATATGCGACTTCAGCAGTTACAAAAAACGTAAATATTTTTCTTTTGCTTTGTCGAATCGAGAGTTAGTTATTAATAAACGGTACCTCATGAATCTTAGTTATTTCTTTTGGATTTATTTGATTATATAACGCAAAATGAATTGAATCGAATTACACAGAAATAAATGTAGATACAGAAAATTTGCAAACACGTCTTTTTACTATCCATCTATACATTCCCGCGCTTTTGCCGATGCATCAAGCTTCGATTTTCTTTATATGAAATCATGATAGTCCTGAAAAGGATCGCTTTTTCGAGACGGGAAGAATTTAAATAAAATGTTCGAAGTGGCTTGCACTCCAAGCGGCGATCCACACAAAACTAACAGCGGTAATGGCTGAATGATAGTGGTATGTGGGGGTATACTCGGACAGCATTTAGGTTGGGCACAGGCGGCTCTAGCCCACGGCATTTATGAAATATTTTTTTCTCGTTAATGCTTACAGATAGACCCCCTGTGCATTAAGACTTTTTGATTGTATATGATTACAGCTGCTACATATTATTATATTTACCTCTATATCTGATACACCCTGTATATACATATTTGGTATTCTGACAATATACTTGTACACCTGATGATGTTAGCATACTTAATGAAATGTACATAGTGTGAAGATTAAAAAACTGTTGTGAGGCAGAAGTTTATTTGTATTTCGTGTGTTAGTTATCAGTAGATCTCACAGTGCTCGATCCATCTTTAATTTAATTAATTTGTTCTTATTGTGTAAAACGATTTTAAAAATATAATTGTTCGGTTTGTTTTGTATGTGTATTTGTTTATTACGAGATGAAATCATTTTTCTGTAAGTATTGTTTTATTTTATTTTTTTACCCTAGTGTCCGTGTAACCCGGATTTTCGTTAACCTGAATCGGCTCTGCTCCCAATTGATCCGGGTTAACTAGATTCCACTATATTTGATTCAACCTTTGAATTGATTGTTTAGTTTAAGAGAACCTCTCAACACTTTAAAGTAGAATGTTTTGTCACCGAACCCCTTGTATACAAATACCCAGATAAATACAAATACAAATTTAATTTACCTAAGATTAAGTAATTTAACCAAACTTGGAAATAACATTATCAGCAACATTTTTAGAGCTAAGCCAATGGATGGTTGTATAATTCGTCTGCCAACGTTTCTAAATTCGGAATTTGGGTCCTCGAAGGCTTTACCATCCATTCCGAATGCGCATGTAGCCACATTGTCACTTGTAAACTTTGACGCCAATTCCTTTGTGTCCATGGGATTTCCTCCAAGTCTGGCTTCATTTTCTATGTACTTTACCATATTTTGGGCAACTGCATCCATAAGATAGACCATATGTTTCATCTGAAAACACAAACGTATGCGTATGCATTAAAACTTCATTAAGGAAAATAAGAAAAAGAGCTGAAATAGAAATTTGCTAGATAACAAACTTTCTTAACCGTTAAGTTTTTATTCGTCCTCGTTTTAATTGTTTTCTTTTACGCAATATATCTACTACTATTATTGTAAATGAACATCAAATACAGTTAGTTATAAATCTTGTTTCCTTAAATGCTTATCATCATGTAGGTTGTCATATTTTGTTAGGTATTTCTATTTACAGCCGCTCCTGTTGTAGAGGTGGCCAAGCCATAGGGCCGCACTGATCTATCCAGTGAATGAAAAAAAGGGTTAAGAAACCCTGTAACAGCTACAGTAGAATGTGATAGAACCCTATATATTTGAAGCAACGCATTTTTAATGTTTAAGTTGTGTATTTCTGGAATAATACGCATTCGAAGTTCCAGAAACTCATTTTGCATTAAGCCATGTCTAGCATATGCTATCAATAAACTTCAGACCAATAAGAATGTTGTCTAATATTTCAGCGTAAACGTTTTCTGTCATTCTGTCATTATAATGTGTGTGGGGTATGAGGTCACTAGTGTGTTTTGCTTTTGTTACTTGCGGTAGTAGGAAAGAAGTGGGATAAAGAGGATTAAATGAGAGAATTGGAAACAAACCAATAGTTTTGAGAAGTTATGATGCCATTCAAAGAAAAGAACGCTAGTATTTTCGTTCTAAAATGTCCCCGTTTTCATTTAAGTTAGATATAACATCGCAAAGTTTAATTTTTATTATTTTATCATTGTCAAATAACTGCTCATGTTTGCCAAATTTATAAGGTTTGTATTATAATTCTTTTAAAGTCTGATAAATAATGAAGATTTTGCAACCTTGGGTATTACAATAATGCTATAAATAATACCAATCTTGAACTAAGAAATAAATCGCGAAGACTTCGCAGGCTGTTATTGTTCTTATACCCCTTTACAATAGTTATTGTCTCCTCTGTAGTGAGCATTTTATAAATAAAAATTAATAGAAATTACACACAAAAAAAATCTATTATCAACCTGAATATTTTTATTTATTCAGAAATCGAAACTTAATATATATGGACAACAAGATTTAGTTTAATCTTGTTGTCCAGATGATGGCTTAAGCCGAAACCGGTAGACACAGACAAGTTTAAAATGAATGATTGGATAGAACATTTAATTATATTATTACTAAATCTTGTTGGTTAGAACATAAGAGTAAATTCTCTGAAAACACAATATACTCTTAGAACAAATAGTATAAATATTTGCATTGAAGTACACTTCCTACAAATGAACTTTGCTATTGTTGTAAGGAATAAATCTATGGAATCACAGTGAGAAAGTCTGTAGATTCAAAATAAAATCCCTTATACGTTTGGTATAATGAATTACTATATAAGATTATTAAATGTTTTGTACTGAAAACTTGAAATATCAAATTGAAATTATCATAATATTGAAACATTTGTATCGAGAAATTTCCACAATAATGTTTAGTTTGTATAAATTTTAGTTAAAGAGTTAATTGTTTGATTTATTTAATTAAGTTTTTTAAATTAATTCATTTCTTTAATTCTACATCGATTGATATTAGGGTTTGGTATACCTATTCTTAATAGTTTTTGAAGTATTAGCATTTCTTGCAAAAAATTGCTAAAAATATGCCTAAATTCCAAGTTTCAACCAAATAAAATGAGTTTTTTCCTACAAAACACTCTGTACATTATTTGCCTAATCTATCTAAATATTTATGTTTCAAATATCTAATGTTCACGAGTTTCTTACTAATAGTGATGTCTTTTAGTCATAGAGAACGTACATTAATTATTAGATATTAGTAGGTCATGAGATGTGATAACAAACAAGTGATATCCATTGTTGGTAATTTACCAAATTGCGCAGTGATAAACCTATGCAGTAACACTGCGTAGGCTTTCACGACCGGTGTAACTATAACTAACAGCTTCTTGCGGGTTTCGCCGTGTGTCAAAACTTTCATACTGACAGCTTCTTCAGGATAACTGAACTGATTCTCCAGGGGATTCTTCTTGGAGAATCAGTTCAGTTATCCTGAAGAAGCTGTCAGTATGAACAGCGAAACGTCGAGCGAAAGTTTTGACATACGGCGAAACCCGCAAGAAGCTGTTAGTTAAACCTATGCAGTATTAACAAGTCGTATCTTTTATAGTAAATCCTAATGCTGTCAACTCGCACAGTTTCTTCTTACATTAAGTAAAATATTGTAAATCGAAAGAAATAAGAAAAACAGAGAAAGTTACATATACAAATAATATTTTAGACTTTCATGAAGAAAATAACAATGATTAGGGTACCTACACTTACTTGCAATGAATAAAATCTCGATAAAATAAAACATAAGAGGAAATTAAAGGCGAATCCTAAATAATATTTCAAATATTGTTCACTTTCTAGACCAGATATTTTCTTTATGGGGGAGCCGTCTGATATAGAGTCTCCGAAGACAATGCAGCCTCTTGACATTTTGTATTAAGCTAGGCATTAAGCGATACAGGCAGATAACATAAATCAGGATCAAACTATTAAAAGTCTCGAAAATGTCCAATATAAATGGCTTTTCAGAATAATAGTTTCTTAGTTTTTTTTTAATTTGACTTATTTTCGATGTATTTAATAAGCAGGTAAAAATATTAACATGTAATTTGCTGTCGCATAATAATTATGGGTTATTAATATTTTATAATTACAATTACATAAAATTTGCTACTAATTGGAAAACTTGCAATGATAAATATCTCGATACCACACTATGCAAAAATAGATAACGCGTTATTCTAAAAAGTAATACACAGAGTGCTTTTTAGGAAAAAATATTTTATTTGCTTGAAACTTGGAAATTATTTAGACAATAAATGCCAATATCTCAAAAACTATCAAAAATAGGTGTACCAAATCCCAATGTCAATCGATGTAGAATTTTACGCTGTATTCAATGCTGTAGTAAAAAAGTTTTGTTGGTTTAAAGGTATCCACATTGGAGATGCGTTTTAGAACAACCTGTGTTGTGATTCGGTGATTATTGCCATAACACTTTATACCTACGTCTTTGTACTTTCATCGACATTAGTAGAACCACTAAATATCTAATACTTCATCAACTATTTAATTTTACTTGAAACAGTGCAAACGTCAAAAAATCAACAAAGTTGCAAATATCTCAAAAAACGGTTGAGTTTAGAGTTAGGGAATCCTCATCTAAACTAATTGCAAATGACTCGATACATTTATTGTACCCATAAAAATTATATCATTCCATTTAAAATAAGAAAGCAGATATTAACAACCTGTATTTCGAAAGTGCTATAAAGTTGAAAATATTTCCCTTAAATACACCACAGTGGGCCGTGACTACACCGCAAGTTTCAAAATCAAATTCCTACTAGAAGTTCAAAAAAATCTAAAGACCCAGTTCGGTGGGACACCTGTTTATTAATATACAGGGTGAGTTGTTTATCTCGAGACAACGGAATAATCTCTAAAACACTGCATCAAATCAAAAAAAGATCTCAATAAGATTTGTTATGCTGTAGGGGGCTCACTGAATGGTGCCGAACTCGATCCCTCACCTAACCCCCCCCAAATGGGAGGGGGACAACTTTGAAATCTCAAACGGGAATCCCCATTTTGTATTGCGGATTTGGATTCTACACCATCAACTATGTAGTTTTTGTTTGAAACTTTTTTTCGATTCGTAACATATTGCGCTGTAATCGCAAAAAGCATGATTGTGAACGTCTAGAAAAAATACAGAAAAAAGAGAAGCAAGCAAATATGATTTTGTGTTTCTTTTTTATTTGAACATTAAATAACATTTCAAATTTCAAACAACATTTCCTGTTTCATATTTTTCGCGTTTATTTTTTTTTTTTTTTTTCGTTAGCTGCAGTTTAAGTATTTGCAATAGAAAGTAAAAGTTTCATATGAAGTCAAGTTATTCAATAGTAAAATACAGGAATTCTAAAAGTAAATGGAAGTATTATTATTTTCTTCCTTGTGCGAATTTTGTAGATACAGTTATAAATAATCACTACTTGACCTTAATATTTTGTAATGCACTGATAAAATAGGTTTTTTTTTCTCAAATAAAAGATAAATTATTTGAAATTTAACACTAATTGTTTATATAGATTACAGCAAGATAAATATGTGAACGCAGCATATGAGAATGCATATTTCAAAACCTTCAAAAATATCCGGTTGTAATTGGGCTGTGGCTGTAATGATTAAACGATTTTAAGTTATAATTAGACTGTTGTGACTTTAAGTAATGAACGTGCAATTTACATTACATATGTTGTAGTCTACATCTAAATAAAAATTGCAAAATACTTTCGAACTTTAAATGTGAATAATGTAAGTAGTTGAAATCACTTTTATGTCAGAGTTTATTGGTTTCTATGTGAGAAAAAGAAACAAGAATTAATAAACGAAACATTAGGATGTGTGGATCTATTTTTACTTATAAAGAAAAACAGAATTTAACAAACAAAAAATTGGTAATGGATTTTCTCAAAATTTTGCGTTTTAGGACCAGTTTATAATAGTAGATTGTTAAATTGACATATTGGTACGTGAAATGGACGGTGTAGATATTGCACTGTGCTGCAGTTACATAACTTACCAGTTATGTTTTGTCAGCAAACCCACCGTATATCTGATGTATAGATATTTTGCCTTTTTTAACGTATTTTTATGTGAGATAAAGCCTAAATGGCCCATAGCAAAATGTGTGAATCAAAATAAGCGAAAACTCGAGAAAACAAGAGTTTTTATGTTTGTGTTCCAGTTTAAAATACACATTAATTGGATAATATAGAGGTCCGTGCGGCAATAATTCTTCTTTCTCAGTATTACTCCGATTAACAAAAATACGGAAACCATTAAAAACAACAATTACATAAAATCTTAATTACTTACATATTGGATTAAATATAAATGATGTATACTAGTGTTTAAGTGATAGGTGACAAACAATGACGATAGCGAAAATTATCAGTTATTTTTTAATTTTAATTTTATTGTGCTGGTGCCATGCAGCAGTGCTGCACGCGTACGTACTTACCTTTCCTGATGTGAAACAGTAACTTAATTGGCTTCTACTCGTTTTCCATTTTTGCCCATGCTGGAAAAATGGATTTCTTGAAGCTATAGGGTCGACGTCTTCATCCACAATGACGTCATTTTTTCCAAAAGCTTGAAAATCCTTAATTATAATGTCTTTAACGATATCGGCATCTCTTATTAGAATAGCAGGCCGTCTAATTTTGTATAACCCCACGTACGGCTTGTCATTGTGGTCACTGGCAAAAAATGTGAATTTTTGAAATTTGAAAAGCACAATATATATTTGAAGTAACTAAGATGATTTGGATAATTTGACTTAAATTTCAGTTATCATAACTAAATTATTTCAACAACTATTTTTCACGTAATACGTTTGAAAGGGTTGAATTGAACCTAAATATACCTAAAAAAAATGTCGGGTATTTGTTAACCTTTATAACCTATATTGTTATAGGATTACTATAACAATATAAATTTGTTGTACTAACAACAAATACCTAACATTTTTTTCGTTCCTGCAACAAAAAAATTTGGTTCACCATATACAACCAAACAGCATTGTTAAATGAACTTAATTTTAGTTCGCTCAATGCAGGTACTTTTCTGAATGTACATTGCTAGATTTTGTACAAACCAAAATAAAGAAAAAAACCCACGCGCAGACCGCTGGCTTGATAAAATACTTATTATATTTGTCTTCTTTAAAAGTGAAGAGGACTATATTTCTTTAATGTTGTGTCGTATAAACCCTTAACTTAAAATAATTTTTGTTTCAATCAACTCGACATAATAAAAGACGTGGTGATAAAACTTCGGATATTCTAAAAAAGCATATCAAGTCGCCCTATTTTATTAATTTAAACCTAAGAGTTTAAATTTTGTCTATATGTTAATTATCTATAAATGGATTTTTTAGATAACTACTTAGATAAAAAAAATTAATGAATTGAAAAGCGCCGTAACAAAGGTTAAAAGTACAAGTGCTACTAATAATATTTAAGATTATGCTATATGTGCACCTTCACAGTACCTATCTAATTTACTTTTATATATAGATGCATAAATATTTCCCATTAATTACCTAATTTTACACACTTACTTGTAGATATCCGCATATACCTCCCCAATGGACTTTTTCATTAAAATCGAATCTTTCAGATTGCCGAAGAACGTGACAGGTGGATGATATGGAACATTGCGTTTCTTCCAGTAGTTATAGGTATTATTGAAGTACCAATAAAAAATTAACACTACACATACAATTGCTAGCAGTATGTAGAACATCTTGCTAAAGTTGTTCCCTATCGTATGAACAGATTATATGTGCTTCAGCAAATAGATAACAAGGTCATTATAATCCATAAAATTTAAATCTAAATTGTTGCCCCTCCTCAGGGTAACCACAACACAATATGTAGTCTTTTAAAAGTAAATCTCATCAACTTTGTATTACTTAGTTGTGTTTCTTATGATTTCAGATGGAGCTAATTTGTAAAAGATAACTGGATTTCATATTTTAACTGCAAATTTTAGAATGGTGTATATACCTTAGGAAAGAATTTCTTAATAAATTCGCATTAATCTAAATAATTTACTCTTTTAGTTATTTTATAGTGGCAAAGATATATTCACTAGATGCTAACAAAAAATTTGTTTGGAACAAATAGTGGTTTAACAAGCATATTTCTTCCTTCGGAAAAAATATTTAGTTTGACTTTAAAACAATCGATATTAGTTGCAAAGTTGGAATAATAAGGCATGTTTGGTCGAATAACTTTACAATTAATATTCAAATATTTAGCTCAATGTAAAAAATAAAAATATTTGAAATTAATAAGGCAGATCTTTAGTTAATATTTTGCTTCTGACCAAAATACGTAATTTCATTAAACATATATCAGGCTAGCTGTTATTGATGGCTTTATACGCATTCGGTTTTCACAAATGTATAATTACACTTGTTAGAATTAATAAAATTTCAATCAGTTTAAAGTTCAATATTTTGCGGTTAAGTACAGTAAAAGTTATTGTGGGCGCTACCTGCTGGCTCCCGCATTGGGGCTGAAAATATGCGTTGTTACTGTCGTAAAATAGGAAAACATTTAATGCTCTTTGCGGTAATTATATACTCGCTGTTTGCTAGTCACCAGGTAGGTGGGCACTTGGCTTCGAAAGTTGTCCCTATATGACGTCGCATAAGGTGTAGTTGAATTTGGAAATCACGAAGGGCAGCATTAGTCCAAATTAATGAACCTTACCTTATCGATTGTGAGGAAATAATCGAGCGCGAAAATGAATATCTAAAAATGTCAAATTTGTGTAGATTATGGTTCGCATTATGTTATTTACTTGTAAATTTTGTGTTCTAATATGAAATTCCACTCACAATTATGTATACTCTATTTTAGATGTATTTTCTGCATGTTTTAGCTAGTAAACAATATGGACTGTAAGTACTTCATTAAAGGATTTTTTTACAAAAAGGAAGATGTAGAAAACATCCCTGCTCTAGTAAGAGTAAGTGAGACAACAGTACCCATAAGGAAGGATGCGCTGTCTTTTATCTTAGGCTACATGTCAGCAATCAGACAACGCATTCCAGTTCGCGAGAACTCCAATCTGTTCCCTGATTGGTTCACATGATCAAGAAGCGTTCGCGAACTGCATGTTCGAACAGCCCTAAGATATTCAAAAACGGACAACGTGATTCGGAAGAGCATCATTTGTACCCGTTTATACCTCTTTGTAAATCGTTTGTACTTCAACCAAACCGAAAGTAGAGACATTTGAAAATATGTCGAAGAGAGAAATTTCACTAGTCTTGAGTACCGCATCAATTATGTCTATTAATTATTTGCATATAAGATACATATTATTGTGTATGTATATACACAATTGGCAAAATAGCATATTAGGTATTTTAAAATGACGCATTCACACGTGTACGATCAATAAAATGGCAGAAAATTTAACTATATTCTAAAATTTGTTTTTGAAGAATCCTGGTCTCTTAATATATACTATACACCACCTAGATCTTTTAAGTTTGCAATGAGAAATTGGACTAATTGTACAAAGATGTTGAAGTTTGAACAGTAAAATTTTCAGATGAATACATTGTCACTAATACATAGGTAAATAACATACTATTTTTTTTGTTAATATTTTATATGCAGGTTTTTACACAAATGTTATTAAACTACTAATGGGAATAAACGAAAAGGTTGATCAATTATCAGTGGTTATGAACGAACTGCTAAGAAGCCACAAAACTACTAATCATTTCTAAATTAACAAATCTGGTAATTTCCTATAGAGCTACTGTTTAGTACACTGGATAGATTTCTTATTTAAAGAAAACTTAAAAGTTGTGAGCAAATAAGAGAATATGAAGTAAACATCTTTTTGTTGCGGCAG
Organism: Protaetia brevitarsis; assembly: GCA_004143645.1. NCBI lineage: Eukaryota > Metazoa > Arthropoda > Insecta > Coleoptera > Scarabaeidae > Protaetia > Protaetia brevitarsis. Next base: position 102,688 of record RXPK01000677.1, read on the forward strand.
CCAATGGAAAACCATAGTTTCTTACTTTATTTTCAGATATATAGGTTAGCGAATGCTGATGGTTCTAATCTGGAACCTTGTGTAAGAGAAATTATTTTAATTTCACTAATTTATATATATATATATATATATATTATATAATATATATTTACATCTACTATCGTTGAAGCGTCCGTACATTAACATTTTACATTGATTAGAGCGTCCACCTACATAGAGCGTCCGTATACGGACGCTTTATGCATGTTCCACGTAAAAATTTGTCTGCCATCTCATAGTAACGAAATGACCGTTATTTTAAAATTTTGGTGGACGCTTTTTTGCCCACCAAATGGTCGAAAGTAATACGGCCACCGTATATCATTAGTTCACATAGTGGTTCCATGGTGGCGCTGCGAAAATCAAGACGTATATGTATTATACGATTGGTTTGTTCATTTTCTCGATTATCAAGCGTCCATTCGATTTGGCAACGGTGAGGTTTGAAATTCTATATTTATTTGAATTTCGTAAAATGAATCGTTGTAGTGACTGTATGGTAAAATTTGAGGTCATTATTTTGTAATATTTTACGAAGCAATATGTAAAACAGAAAATAATACTATATTTGATATAGTTAAGATTTTTTTCTTGAGTATCTGTAATCAGTGTTGAGCGTAATTAACTTCTTTTGTAATTCTGATTACTTGTAATCAGTAATCCGCTTTATGTTTAGTAATCTACAATTGCAAATCCGTAATTTGTAATTCTAATAAGCCTGATTACAAATTTGTATATCGGAAACTTACTGGTGCAAGTCAATTTTTAACACGCTTTTAGTTCAATTTTTATGTTGGTTAGCATTATAAATAAGTCATAAAGGTTATATTCTATTTAATAATATTTATGCAAAATAAGATACTTTGTATCTCTTTTCACAAGAGGACGATTTTCACACAGGGTAGGGAAGGAGAACTTTTTATGATGAAATATTTTTTACAACGTCGGGAGAGAGGGAGTATTAAACATGTTTTAAATGGTTAAATTAATGTTTCTGAACACCGAGGCGGGGAAGGAGATGAGATTTTTTAGTGATTAAGTTAATTGTTTTCACAACACCAATGAGGGAGGGAGGATTGAAATGTTTTAAATGATGAATTTCTCTTTAAAAAAAGCCCCGTGGGTGGGGAGGGGATGAATTATTTTTCAAGTGATGAAACTATTGTTTTTTCAGAACACGGGCGGGACATGCTTTAAATGATTAAATTAATATTTTTTGAATTAATTAGCAAGTTAATTGTTTTCACAACACTGGTGAGGGATGAAGGTTAAAAATGTTTTAAATTATTAAATTAAGGTTTTTTTCAACACCGAGGTGGGGACGGAGATGAGATTTTTTTAGGGATTAAGTTAATTGTTTTCACAACACCAATGAGGGAGGGAGGATTAAAAATGTTTTAAATGCTGAATTTCTCTTTAAAAAAGCCACGTGGGCGGGGAGGGAATGAATTATTTTTAAAGTAATGAAATTATTGTTTTTTTTTTTCAGAATACGGGAAAGACATGCTTTAAATAATTAAATTAATAGAATTTTTTAAACATCGTGATGGTGAAGGGGATGAAGTTTTTTTAAGTGATTAAATTAATTGCTTTGACAATACTGATGAGCGAGGAAGGTTTAAAAGTGGTTTAAATGAAGAAATGCGTTTTTTTTGGAACACCGTGGAGGGGGAGGGGAGAGTGTATTAATTATATTTAAAATAGTGAAATTATTTTTTTTGCAACGCAGAGAGGGAGGGAGGATTTTATTTTAAATATAATTCACACCCTCCACACCCACGGGAGCTTTTTAAAGAAAAATGAATAATTTGAAATATTTTTAATTCTACCTCCCTTGTTGGTGTTGTGAAAACAATTAATTTAATCACCCAAAAAATTCCATACGCTCTCCCACTCGGTTGTTGGAAAAAACACTAATTTAATCATTTAAAACATGTCTAATCCTATCTGCCTCCCGGTGATGCAAAAAAAAAATAATTTCACCATTTTAAAAATAATTAATCCAGTTGTGACAGCAATTAAATAATCACTCAAAAAAATTTCATACCCTTCACCAACTCGTGTTCGAAAGATATTAATTTAATCATTTAAAGGATGTCCCTTTCGATGTTATATAAAAAAATTATTTTATCACTTTAAAAATAATTCATCCCCTCCCCATCTACGGCGCTTTTTTAAAAAAAAAGATTAAAGTTTTCGTGCAAAACCAATATATCAAAAAAACGTTAAAATGTTATTAAAACTAATATTGTTTCGTAGATCTTCATTAATCTTGTGTTTATTCCTTATATTTTAATTGGGATTTTAACGAATTCTAAGGAATTAGGTAATACGTTTATATGTTCATCTGAAATTTATTTTTTGCGACGATCGTTTCGTTGTTTAACATGACAACTGTTTCAAGTAAAGCAATTTAAATTTTTATATAAACATTGAATTATAATTACTAATATAATTGTAAAACAATTTTTTAAATTTTAAATTCAACTTACACTACTAATTTCTATTATTATTTTTTCTTTCTCATAACTATGACTACATATATTTTTATATTCCACACGGAACGTTGTCAAATAATTTTTTTTTAACAATCAGTGTTATATTAATTTAATTTGAAAACGTTCCGTATGGAATATAGAAATATATGTAGTCACAGTTATGAGAAATAGTAGTGGTGGGCACTATCGGTATTTTCAACTATCGATAGTACTATCGATAGCCAATTATCCATAGTTGGCTATCGATAATTATCGATAGTCAAATATAAAGTATTATCGATAGTTGACTATCGATAACTATCGATAGTCAACGATGCTTGTGGTATTTCTATTGAATTTGGGCATCCTTCTGCGTTGTAAACTAAATATAAATATATTCGTGGTGGGCACGACGACGTTCAACTATCGATAGGTATCGATAGTCAACTATCGATAGTTATCGATAGTCAACACTATCGAAAGTTATCGATGGTGCCCACCACTAGAAATTAGTAGTGGAAGTATTGAATTTAAAATTAAAAGAAAGGATTAGTTCCATTCAGTGAATAGTTGATGACTGATAATCCAAACGTGTATAATTAGCTCTTTATTCACACATTATTTATAAAAAAAAATAACGCCTTAAGACGGATGATGCTTGTAGTGTTTCTATTGAATTTGGGCATCCTTCTGCGTTGTAAACTAAATATAAATATATTTGTGGTGGGCACGACGACGTTCAACTATTGATAGGTATCGATAGTCAACTATCGATAGTTATCGATAGTCAAAACTATCGATAGTTATCAATAGTCAACTATCGATAGTTATCGAAAGCCAACTATCGATAGTTCTCGATAGTCAACTATCGACAGTTATCGATAGTCAACTATCGATAGTTATCGATAGTCAACTATCGATAGTTATCGATAGTCAACTATCGATAGTCAACTACCGTTAGTTATCGATAGTCAAAACTATCGGTAGTTATCGATAGTCAACTATCGATGGTCAACTATCGATGGTCAACTATCGATAGTTATCGATAGTCAACTATCGATAGTTATCGATAGCCAACTATCGATAGTCAACTACTGATAGTTATCGATAGCCAACTATCGATAGTCAACTACCGATAGTTATCGATAGTCACTATCGATAGTTTATCGATAGCCAACTATCGATAGTTATCGATAGCCAACTATCGATAGTCAACTACCGATAATTATCGATAGCCAACTATCGATAGTCAACTACCGATAGTTATCGATAGTCAACTATCGATAGTTGTCGATGGCCAACTATCGATAGTTATCGATAGTCAACTATCGATAGTTATCGATAGCCAAGTCTCGATAGTCAACTACCGATAATTATCGATAGCCAACTATCGATAGTCAACTACCGATAGTTATCGATAGTCAACTATCGATAGTTGTCGATGGCCAACTATCGATAGTTATCGATAGTCAACTATCGATTGTTATCGATAGCCAACTATCGATTGTTATTGATAGTCAACTACCGATAGTTATCGATAGTCAACTATCGATAGTTATCGATAGTCACTATCGATAGTTATCGATAGTCAACTATCGATAGTTATCGATAGCCAACTATCGTAGTCAACCTACCGTTAGTTATCGATAGTCAAAACTATCGTTAGTTATCGATAGTCAAACTATCGATGGTACTATCGATGGTCAACTATCGATAGTTATCGATAGTCAACTATCGATAGTTATCGATAGCCAACTATCGATAGTCAACTACTGATAGTTATCGATAGCCAACTATCGATAGTCAACTACCGATAGTTATCGATAGTCAACTATCGATAGTTATCGATAGCCAACTATCGATAGTTATCGATAGCCAACTATCGATAGTCAACTACCGATAATTATCGATAGCCAACTATCGATAGTCAACTACCGATAGTTATCGATAGTCAACTATCGATAGTTGTCGATGGCCAACTATCGATAGTTATCGATAGTCAACTATCGATAGTTATCGATAGCCAAGTCTCGATAGTCAACTACCGATAATTATCGATAGCCAACTATCGATAGTCAACTACCGATAGTTATCGATAGTCAACTATCGATAGTTATCGATAATCAACTATCGATAGTTATCGATAGTCAACTATCGATAGTTATCGATAGCCAACTATCGATAGTCAACTACCGTTAGTTATCGATAGTCAAAATTATCGATCGTTATCGATAGTCAACTATCGATAGTCAACTATCGATAGTTATCGATAGTCAACTATCGATAGTTATCGATACCCAACTATCGATAGTTATCGATAGCCAACTATCGATAGTCAACTACTGATAGTTATCGATAGCCAACTATCGATAGTCAACTGCCGATAGTTATCGATAGTCAACTATCGTTAGTTATCGATAGTCAACTATCGATCGTTATCGATAGTCAACTATCGATAGTTATCGATAGCCAACTATCGATAGTCAACTACCGATAGTTATCGTTAGTCAAAACTATCGATAGTCAACTATCGATAGTCAACTATCGATAGTCAACTATCGATAGTTGTCGATAGCCAACTATCGATAGTCAACTACCGATAGTTATCGATAATCAAAACTATCGATAGTCAACAACGAACATATAAACGTGTTATTTAATTTGACCTATAAATCCCAGTCAGAATATATAGGATTTTAGGAGTTTTTTATCTTGAGACAACGGAATATCTTTATAACACTGCATCAAATCAAAAAAAGATCTTAATAAAATTTGTTATAATGTAGGGGGCTCACTGACAACTTTGAAATCTGAAATGGGAACCCCCATTTTGTATTGCAGATTCGGATTCTACGAGGGGATCGAATTCGGCACGATTCAGTGAGCTCCCTACATTATAACAAATCTTATTCATCTTTTTTTGATTTGATGCAGTGTTTTAGAGATATTCCGTTGTCTCAAGATAAAAAACTCCACTCAGTATAAATAATGCCTGTTTGTCAAGAGCTATTTACTAGTTACTTATTACATGCATATTAAAGCATTCTTATTTTTGTGGTATCATAGTTTTTAATAAAATTATATAACAATATATAACATCACGATAATATAAAAATACAGACGCGGCCGTATGATATTAACATGACATATGGGCTAATTCTAAGTTCCAAAATTGCAACACTGCCAGACGCTCCAATGACGGTTAGATGGATCCAAGTATATGTTTGGACGCTTGAAGTGTAAAGAATGAAAATTGGTAGGCAAAAATACGGCGCTTCATACACGATTTAATGTAAGGACGCTTCACTGTCGGTGGAGTATCAATTTGTAAATTTAATGATCAATATTTGTCGATTTTCTGTTATTAACAGCTTTGTTGCAGATATGCATAAATATATACCAAAAGAAATGGTCAATTACATGAAATCCAGCAAGTGGGCGCTCTAAACAGGTTTTCTGTACCGGACGCTCTAAAGATAGAGAGATGTAAATATATATGTATATATATATATATATATTTACATCCTACTATCGTTGGAGCGTCCGTACATTAACATTTTACATTGATTAGAAGCGTCCACCTACATAGAGCGTCCGTATACGGACGCTTTAATGCATGTTCCACGTAAAATGTGTCTGCCATCTCATAGTAACGAAATGACCGTTATTTTAAAATTTTGGTGGACGCTTTTTTGCCCACCAAATGGTCGAAAGTAATACGGCCACCGTATATCATTAGTTCACATAGTGGTTCCATGGTGGCGCTGCGAAAATCAAGACGTATATGTATTATACGATTGGTTTGTTCATTTTCTCGATTATCAAGCGTCCATTCGATTTGGCAACGGTGACGTTTGAAATTCTATATTTATTTGAATTTCGTAAAATGAATCCGTTGTAGTGACTGTATAGTAAAATTTGAGGTCATTATTTTGTAATATTTTACGAAGCAATATGTAAAACAGAAAATAATACTATATTTGATATAGTTAAGATTTTTTTCTTGAGTATCTGTAATCAGTGTTGAGCGTAATTAACTTCTTTTGTAATTCTGATTACTTGTAATCAGTAATCCGCTTTATGTTTAGTAATCTACAATTGCAAATCCGTAATTTGTAATTCTAATAAGCCTGATTACAAATTTGTATATCGGAAACTTACTGGTGCAAGTCAATTTTTAACACGCTTTAGTTCAATTTTTATGTTGGTTAGCATTATAAATAAGTCATAAAGGTTATATTCTATTTAATAATATTTATGCAAAATAAGATACTTTGTATCTCTTTTCACAAGAGGACGATTTTCACACAGGGTAGGGAAGGAGAACTTTTTATGATGAAATATTTTTTACAACGTCGGGAGAGAGGGAGTATTAAACATGTTTTAAATGGTTAAATTAATGTTTCTGAACACCGAGGCGGGGAAGGAGATGAGATTTTTTAGTGATTAAGTTAATTGTTTTCACAACACCAATGAGGGAGGGAGGATTGAAAATGTTTTAAATGATGAATTTCTCTTTAAAAAAAGCCCCGTGGGTGGGGAGGGGATGAATTATTTTTCAAGTGATGAAACTATTGTTTTTTCAGAACACGGGCGGGACATGCTTTAAATGATTAAATTAATATTTTTTGAATTAATTAGCAAGTTAATTGTTTTCACAACACTGGTGAGGGATGAAGGTTAAAAATGTTTTAAATTATTAAATTAAGGTTTTTTTCAACACCGAGGTGGGGACGGAGATGAGATTTTTTTAGGGATTAAGTTAATTGTTTTCACAACACCAATGAGGGAGGGAGGATTAAAAATGTTTTAAATGCTGAATTTCTCTTTAAAAAAAGCCACGTGGGCGGGGAGGGAATGAATTATTTTTAAAGTAATGAAATTATTGTTTTTTTTTTCAGAATACGGGAAAGACATGCTTTAAATAATTAAATTAATAGGATTTTTTAAACATCGTGATGGTGAAGGGGATGAAGTTTTTTTAAGTGATTAAATTAATTGCTTTGACAATACTGATGAGCGAGGAAGGTTTAAAAGTGGTTTAAATGAAGAAATGCGTTTTTTTTGGAACACCGTGGAGGGGGAAGGGAGAGTGTATTAATTATATTTAAAATAGTGAAATTATTTTTTTTGCAACGCAGAGAGGGAGGGAGATTTTATTTAAATATAATTCACACCCTCCACACCCACGGGAGCTTTTTAAAGAAAAATGAATAATTTGAAATATTTTTAATTCTACCTCCCTTGTTGGTGTTGTGAAAACAATTAATTTAATCACCCAAAAAATTCCATACGCTTCCCCACCTCGGTTGTTGGAAAAAACACTAATTTAATCATTTAAAACATGTCTAATCCTATCTGCCTCCCGGTGATGCAAAAAAAAAATAATTTCACCATTTTAAAAATAATTAATCCAGTTGTGACAGCAATTAAATAATCACTCAAAAAAATTTCATACCTTTCACCAACTCGGTGTTCGAAAGATATTAATTTAATCACTTAAAGGGTGTCCCTTTCGATGTTATATAAAAAAATTATTTCATCACTTTCAAAATAATTCATCCCCTCCCCATCTACGGCGCTTTTTAAAAAAAAGATTAAAGTTTTCGTGCAAAACCAATATATCAAAAAAACGTTAAAATGTTATTAAAACTAATATTGTTTCGTAGATCTTCATTAATCTTGTGTTTATTCCTTATATTTTAATTGGGATTTTAACGAATTCTAAGGAATTAGGTAATACGTTTATATGTTCATCTGAAATTTATTTTTTGCGACGATCGTTTCGTTGTTTAACATGACAACTGTTTCAAGTAAAGCAATTTAAATTTTATATAAACATTGAAATAATAATTACCTAATATAATTGTAAAAACCATTTTTTAAATTTTAAATTCAACTTACACTACTAATTTCTATTATTATTTTTTCTTTCTCATAACTATGACTACATTTATTTTTATATTCCACACGGAACGTTGTCAAATAATTTTTTTTTAACAATCAGTGTTATATTAATTTAATTTGAAAACGTTCCGTATGGAATATAGAAATATATGTAGTCACAGTTATGAGAAATAGTAGTGGTGGGCACTATCGGTATTTTCAACTATCGATAGTACTATCGATAGCCAATTATCCATAGTTGGCTATCGATAATTATCGATAGTCAACGATGCTTGTAGTGTTTCTATCGAATTTGGGCATCCTTCTGCGTTGTAAACTAAATATAAATATATTCGTGGTGGGCACGACGACGTTCAACTATCGATAGGTATCGATAGTCAACTATCGATAGTCAACACTATCGAAAGTTATCGATGGTGTCCACCACTAGAAATTAGTAGTGGAAGTATTGAATTTAAAATTAAAAGAAAGGATTAGTTCCATTCAGTGAATAGTTGATGACTGATAATCCAAACGTGTATAATTAGCTCTTTATTCACACATTATTTATAAAAAAAAATAACGCCTTAAGACGGATGATGCTTGTAGTGTTTCTATTGAATTTGGGCATCCTTCTGCGTTGTAAACTAAATTAAATATATTTTGTGGTGGCACGACGACGTTCAACTATTGATAGGTATCGATAGTCAACTATCGATAGTTATCGATAGTCAAAACTATCGATAGTTATCAATAGTCAACTATCGATAGTTATCGAAAGCCAACTATCGATAGTTCTCGATAGTCAACTATCGACAGTTATCGATAGTCAACTATCGATAGTCAAAACTATCGATAGTTATCGATAGTCAACTATCGATAGTTATCCATAGCCAACTGTCGATAGTCAACTATCGATAGTCACCTACCGATAGTTATCGATAGTCAAAACTATCGATAGTTATCGATAGTTAACTATCGATTGTCAACTATCGATAACTATCAGTAGTTGACTATCGATAACTATCGATAGTTTTGACTATCGATAACTAACGGTAGTTGACTATCGATAGTTGGCTATCGATAACTATCGATAGTTGACTATCGGTAACTATCGATAGTTGACTATCGATAACTATCGATAGTTGACTATCGATAACTATCGGTAGTTGACTATCGATAGTTGGCTATCGATAATTATCGGTAGTTGACTATCGATAGTTGGCTATCGATAACTATCGATAGTTGGCTATCGATAACTATCGATAGTTGACTATCGATAACTATCGGTAGTTGACTATCGATAGTTGGCTATGGATAACTATCAGTAGTTGACTATCGATAGTTGAAAATCGATAGTTAACGATAGCCAACTATCGATAGTTATCGATAGCCAACTATCGATAGTCAACTACCGATAGTTGTCGATAGTCAACTATCGATAGTTATCGATAGTCAACTGCCGATAGTTATCGATAGTCAACTATCGATAGTTATCGATAGCCAACTATCGATAGTCAACTACCGTTAGTTATCGATAGTCAAAACTATCGATCGTTATCGATAGTCAACTATCGATAGTTATCGATAGCCAACTATCGATAGTCAACTACCGATAGTTATCGATAGTCAAAACTATCGATAGTCAACTATCGATAGTTGTCGATAGTCAACTATCGAAAGTCAACTACCGATAGTTATCGATAATCAAAACTATCGATAGTCAACTATCGATAGTTGTCGATAGCCAACTATCGATAGTCAACTACCGTTAGTTATCGATAGTCAAAACTATCGATCGTTATCGATAGTCAACTATCGATAGTTATCGATAGCCAACTATCGATAGTCAACTACCGATAGTTATCGATAGTCAACTACCGATAGTTATCGATAGTCAAAACTATCGATAGTCAACTATCGATAGTTGTCGATAGCCAACTATCGATAGTCAACTACCGATAGTTATCGATAATCAAAACTATCGATAGTCAACAACGAACATATAAACGTGTTATTTAATTTGGCCTATAAATCCCAGTCAGAATATATAGGATTTTAGGAGTTTGTTATCTTGAGACAACGGAATATCTCTATAACACTGCATCAAATCAAAAAAAGATCTTAATAAAATTTGTTATAATGTAGGGGGCTCACTGACAACTTTGAAATCTGAATTGGGAACCCCCATTTTGTATTGCAGATTCGGATTCTACGAGGCGATCGAATTCGGCACGATTCAGTGAGCTCCCTGCATTATAACAAATCTTATTCATCTTTTTTTGATTTGATGCAGTGTTTTAGAGATATTCCGTTGTCTCAAGATAAAAACTCACTCAGTATAAATAATGCCTGTTTTGTCAAGAGCTATTTACTAGTTACTAATTACATGCATATTAAAGCATTCTTATTTTTGTGGTATCATAGTTTTTAATAAAATTATATAACAATATATAACATCACGATAGTATAAAAATACAGACGCGGCCGTATGATATTAACATGACATATGGGCTAATTCTAAGTTTCAAAATTGCAACACTGCCAGAGCTCCAATGACGGTTAGATGGATCCAAGTATATGTTTGGACGCTTGAAGTGTCAAAGAATGAAAATTGGTAGGCAAAAATACGGGCGCTTCATACACGATTAATGTAAGGACGCTTCACTGTCGGTGGAGTATCAATTTGTAAATTTTAATGATCAATATTTGTCGATTTTCTGTTATTAACAGCTTTGTTACAGATATGCAATAATATATACGCAAAGAAATGGTCAATTACATGAAATCCAGCAAGTGGGCGCTCTAAAGATAGAGAGAATGTAACATATATATATATATATAATAATATAATATATATATATATATAGTAATATAATATATATATATATAAAACACAATGCCCGGGATTTCTAAATTTTGTTTTTTATAGTTCAATACTAATTTAATATTATATTCAAATTTATATTATTTTTATTTAGCTTGTCCATTTACGATTTTTTTTTCTTTTTTTTCAATAAAAATCAAATTAAATAAATTAGTGGCTTCAATACACCTAGCGACCTCTCTAAGTAAGTGAAAGAAAACTGTGGAAAGTGACTTCCTACCTGCTAGGTGGCACGGGACGCTTCAAAGGGCACCAGACCGTTTATCAAAATCATAGTCCGGGCGCTTACTAACAGATGGGCAGTTAATTTTCTCACCTAACGGGCGTTCCCTCAAAGCCCTTTCTCGGTTTATTAAAATTTGAAATAAGTAAATATCGAAAATCGATGTGAAACACTTACTGTACAAATAAAAGAAACGTTTCAAACCAAAACAAGCTTAAATCTTTATTTATTTACCCAAATGCTATGTTTCCTTATCATTGAGACTCTAATGATCACAAGGTACGTAAAATGGAATCAGAAAATACTATATAAAGACAACATTTATACAAAAACAGTCTTCAACTCTCCTGGCATTTTTAAAGACTAAAATGAGGTTATCGAAACGTCATATAATAAATTAAATATCAAATAAATAACGGCGCCATCTATCTGTAAACGGCAAATACTAAATTTTTATAGCAAACGATTATATATTATTAACGTTATTTGTTAAAGATAGCTATTTTATCAAATATCAAAATTCGGTGATATTTTTATACAACCCTTACATATAAAATTTACTACAATAACTAAACTAAATGGCGGTTCTTATAAACTAACCCCAAATTCTCGTATGGTGAAATAAATTACACAAAAATATAAGTTTCTGATTAAAATTGAAAGGGAACTGAATTAATTCCGTTCTGTTTTAGGTGAGGTGATTCTAAGGAGATACTAACTTGAAAAGGACACGACGCTTGGCAGACTCTGGAACTGGATGTAGGTTCGGTTAAATGGGCCCCCCGGTCTCGGTCAATGGCATGGTAAGGTGATCTGGTCGGGAGATCTTCGTAGGATATTTTTAGGATATTTTCTTGGCAAAATCTGAATTCGATATGGATTTAATAAACAGGATTTGTATCGATACTTTTTTGGAACTTTGATAAATTTTTAAAAATTGTGGCATAAAAACGTTATAGGAAAATTAAGACAACCGTCGTGTCTGGTAGCCACCAACAGAATGAGAATTCAAATCATATTCAACGGTCAACAGCCTTCGATTGTTATCACACAGGTCGACCAACTTGAATTTTGAAAGATAAAGCTAACCGACATTAAAATACCGTTATTTTCTATAGATTGAGGGGAATACGCCAAACGTTAAAATAAAAACACCCCGAAGACTGAAAAATCTCTCCGAGCAAAAATATAACATACATAAAAAGATACCAGGTCAGTTTGAATTAACATATAAAATAAAGTTTACATTATAATAAAGCAATATTTAGCACCTAATGCTAATATTATTCATTTTAAATAACTATCTTTAACAAACTCATAATTCGCCTGTAGAGTAGGCAACTGAGTACACGCCTCACTTTTGAATTATTTGTTCCTTTAGTCTAGAACCTTGTTGTGAAAGCCTTTAAAAGAGATTCCATACCTTAGATATCATAGCAATATATATTATATATTTTTGGCTACAGATATCGGTTGTATATATATATGCATTTAACAGCAATTATACTTTTCTTATTATCTAATTATTATAGGTCTCTGCTAGGGAGATTATTAAAAGAGATATCCATATATCATCATATATATATAGCCAAAAATATAGAAATATATAAGTTGGTTTAAAAACAACATACAGTAATCCCTGCATTTACGTGAATTCACCTTAATGTGGTTGAAAATTTTTTAGTTTTAAATATTCTGCTGGATGCCGGACAGCGGCTTGGTTTTGATTCCGCTACAAGTGCTACACACAATAAGTAAAATTACAAAAAAGAAAACAAGGCGTAAACAGAATTTAGAAATGCAAACTTGTTAGGCTTGGTTAAACTTAGGTGTATGTATTTAAACATTCAGGTTTTTGTTACACACGTTTTCCATGGTTCCATTTACGCGCTATTTTCATGGAAACAATTACCCGCGTAAATAGAGGGATTACTGTACGTATATTTAAAAATATAAAGGTCTCACAAAGTAAAAATTAAATACATGGTTAATTAGTAAATAATGATCATGTTTTTGATCACCAATTTGACAAAATGCAGGATGTTAAAGAATATTTATATGTTTCCCAAAATAGAGGTGGGATCCTTGATCGGATAAGACAAACATGTAACATAAGTATTGGAAGGGACTACTTCCGGCTTCGTTCAAGCTCAAACGATTTAAAAGGAGATACAAAGGATGCTATTTCGAATAGCGTTAGCCCTTTTGCGGCATCTCAAAAACAGTTTTAAAATCTTTTTCAGTAGAAAATACCGTCTTTTTCTTTTCTAAATCGTGTAACCTATCAATTTAAAACTGTTTCATTTGCCATTTCTACATTATGTAATGTAACATATGCTACGAAACACATTTTAGATCGATGTAGTAAATTTTGCAATTTTTATATACATTTTGTATTGATAATTTTGGAAAATGAAGAATGAAATAAACATATTGCAAAGACAATAGGTAATTTGTCTGAAACAATTTTAAAGTTGAATTTAAGAAAATGTTCTGTTTTCAAAAAAGGCAACACCTTTCCCACGATTTACAATTCCGAAACCAATATCCAAAATCAATAAACATAAAAAAAATTTAAAAGTTTTTAGGAGTAATAATTTTCTACTGAGCAGTTTTGTAGTGGCCTGATTACGACAATGAACAATACGATTCTATACATATTAGTACCCACCTAGATGCCGAAGGCAGATGTTGTGGATAGCCCGATGCAGCGCTCAACTTAACATATACCTACAACCATCTTTTAACGATTCTATAAACCCTAACCTATATAAAAAGTTAAGGATGGGTATAAGACGTATTTGGTTACTATTAAAGGGTGATCACGGAATACCTTTAGAGCAACCTGAATTGGAGCAATAACGTAATTACACGGTTTTGGAGTGATCGCAGTAGGAGCTAGGAGCAGTTACATCGAAAGCGCTCTAAAAGTAATCAATATTTACCAAGTTGATTTATGAGTGCATCTGTTGTATTGTGTGTAGAGATGGTTTGCCTGTTAGTGTACTCAAAATTTAAAAAATTTCAATGCTGTCACTTCAATAAAAATTTAATTAGTGTGTGTGTTTCTCTTTTATATTCTGTTAAATTCAATCGTTGTGAAAAAGCAGATTCACAGTAGCACAATTTCACGAGATGATTATTCATTTACCAGACGAGTTCCATAAAAATTGATTTGCCATCATAAATATATTTTGATGGAGATGCATTTTACACATTTATTACTATTGCTGTAACATTGTTTTCATTCAGTGCATTTCATTAGCATGAGTTGAATGTGTACATAAATTGGTTAGTAAATTTACGTTAAATATGACAAAAAATATTTTGTACTAAGTTTTCTTAAAAAAGGGCCACAGTTTTTAACTGCCAAGTTTGAAAAATGTAGACAGTTTATTAATTTAACAATCTAAGCTTCTTTGAATGCTGTGCGCATCTAAAAGTGTCATTTGCGTTTAGTGTATGGCCGAAAATTGCTACTTATTTCTTTTAACTCTCAAAATCTTTAGAACGAAGGTTTTTTAACTTAAAATAATTTATAATAAATTCCTGCTCGAGCGATGTCTTTCAATTCTCTTAATTAAAAGTTCTCTTGTATTAATAAACAAATCGCTAAAAGAACAGAAAAGACAAGAGAAATGTTGGTATTTTTACTTCTTGATTTTTTTTAATTTTGTTATAGTATTCCAAATCATCTATCTAACATTTATTAGGCTTTGATTTATTATCGAAAATATTAGGATATAGTGGTAATCAATATTTACATCTTTTCAACTACATATACATTAGTATACATAGTATTACTATAACATTTTAATAGTTAATACGTTATGAAACATATAATTTTATTGGAAACTAACAACTTCAAAATTTAAAGCAGAATGCGCACTAGATCGACTCAGCTCGATCGGCTCGGAAAAGAGCAAATCGCAGTTTCTCCTATGGGTGAAGTTGCCGTTGTTAAATGAAGGGCCGCGCACCAGTGCGAGACCCTTCATTTGTGTGCTCTTTTCTCTTTTCTGTGAGTAATTTCATGGAAACATTTAATTTAGCCATTCTACACATATTATATGTCTAACAAGCGATCTATCACGATCTAGGTGAACTTAATGAAGAAGTAGAATGATAATAGAAAATGTTGTTGAATGCAATCTTCCTGATTTATTTATTCATGATACACAGGAATTTAAACACTTGACTACAAGCGGAAAGTAATGTTTTTTTAAAGTTCTAGTAAAAAGTGAATATGCATCAGCTGATATACCTATGTATTTTTTTATTATACTTTTTTTTTAAATAAAACATAAATTTACAATTTTGAATATCTACACCACAGTTATGGGTATAGACACGTATAGATGTATATTAATATACAATAATATAAGTATTGTGTCACAATATAACATTTTTACTCTTCACTAAATGAAGCACCACAAAATCGGAGGCAATTTCTCAACTTCTCTTATAATAATCCAACCATAAGCCATCTTTAGCTAAAAGTAGAAAGTGTTCTGGGCTCACTTCTATAGGTTCCTTTGTTTTCTTGTTAACACGCACATCGAAATTGCGAATTATCGCGATTGCAGCAACTTTTACTTGCAATACTGCAAATTTCATACCTAGAAAAAATATTTTATTAACATGTTTTCAGAAAATCTACAATTATAAGATAATAAATTTACAAGAAAAAAATATAAAGAGATTATCTTAGCAACAACAATTTTGAACCTATTTACTAAAAAATGTAGTACCTACTGTCTATAGGTATATAATAAATTTAAACATTTTCTAAAGAAAAGCCTAATGACACGTTGTCTTGAGTATCTCGGTTACTAATTAATTTTTTTGAATAATTAATGGCATCATACTTTTTTGGAGAGAACCTTACCAATACACTTTCGAGGTCCATCCCCAAATGGTATGTAGGATCCCTTAACAATGTTTGCCTTGTTGTCTTCACTAAATCGGTCAGGATCATACTTCTCTGGATTTACAAAGTATTTAGGATTACGTTGCATCGAGTACACTGAAATTACTAGACAGGAGTTTTCTTCGAGCTTCACTCCTTCACCGGACTTGTTCCATGGAGGTAGAGTGTAGTTACCAGTGCTGACTTTGGCAAGAAATATATCTGGTGGATGCAGCCTCAATGACTCTAAAACAAAAATACCTACATAACTTGTGTCGTTAATTTAAAGGAAATATGTTTTAAATATATTTTAAATTTTGCTAAAAAAATGCGACTGTTACTGAAAATTAAATCCAAGTTGTTCTAATTCTATAAAAATGTAAACAATTATATGGAGTGTTCCTATATACACGGTGTTTCTCAGGTAAATATCATAACTTTTTCGGAGTTTAAATAATCACACCAGCGATATATTTATTAAAAGGTATTCATTTTAACACTGAAAGTCTAGTCAAAAACACTAATAAACTAATAAATAACTAAACACTACTTAAAACACTAATAAACTAATTCACTTAAAATACTAATTTATATTTTTACTTCCATTATTTATTTCCACCGGTCGCGCGCAATTCTTGCTCGGCTTTCTAGTTGCACTGGTTTATACAACTGTCTGGTCTCCGCTTGCGCGCGTGTTTATATTTGTCGGGCTAGACTCGCGAAGGAATCTACTTGCTTCTTGAACGTTCCAGTGGATTTGCCCTAGAAATTTCCATTGCGAATTCACGCAACGTATACTAGCGCTCTCTGTGAAGAGTCTCGTGATTTGGGAGGTAGCGCCATCTGCTTGCACAGCGAGAGACCCGAATTTTCAAATTTAAAAGTAGGGAGCTTGCGCTACAATATGTATCACCGTTTTCTGTGTTATATCCAAGAGGCAGCCCTGGCGCTATATTTTGAAAGGTCCTGCGCGAAATGCTTTTGAGTAATAAAGCGCAGTAAAATGGCGTATCTCAAAAATGGTAAAACCGTCTCGTGGATTTAAGGCTTGAAGTGTTTATTAGAGTGTCCTCTATACGGACATGAAGAAAAATCCTGCCCCAATTTGCCCTTTGTATAATAATAAATGTTTGTTTGAGAAAACTCCACTTTAATAACTATGGTTGTCTACACGAAGTGACAGTCTACTTCCCTTCATGAAGAACCAAGGCATAAGTACAACAGATATAGTATACTCAGGTGTCTTACATTGCCCTGTGACGTCATCTGATCAATTGACGGCTGTATCATAGAAATACATTAGCAAAATTTGACTGCTCACAACTATCATGATGCCCTCTGCAATTCACCAGCAAAACAGCGTTTTCCTTTCGCACATACCCGTGAATTTCTGAAGTTGACAAATGAATAATGTCAACTAGGTGACAGTTCATATGAAGTTGTGAGTCAAGTGAAATGGCGTTTTTCAGAAAAGGTAAAAAAACATATCATGAACTGTTTAATAAATAAGTGTTCTCTACAAGATTATGAAAAACAAATGTTATGGGTTATCTACACAACACAGCAGGATACGAACATTCGAATGTTTGCTGCATATTGCCTACAGACTACCTTTTAAAACTTGGCAAGTCAGAGGACCGGAAACTAAGCAACTTTTTGAAAATGAGAAGAACCTGCCAGACGATTTTTCGCTAATCCTAAACTTAGTGCAGAGATCACTGGGATTGACCACGAATTAATTACAGCAGTGTGCATAAGCTTCTAATACATGGGGTAGATATAATAGATTTCTTTAATTTGCCTATAGGACAGTTAAGTGAAGAAGCTTTAGAAGCTATGGATAAAATGTTTTCCAATAGATTAAACCATACACGGAAGAATTCAAGGAAAAATACGTGTATGGAATTTAATGAAAAATCTCCTTATTATGTCTGATCCTTATATTGGTTCTAAAAGACATGTGTTAAGAAATCAAAGAAAATGTCATCCCGATATCCAACAATTTTTTAATAAGCATGAATTTGATGGTAATGGCACTGATCATGAGATTAGAGATTTAGGTTTCACTATGAGTTCCGAAGAATCAGACTAATAACATTTTACTTCTTTTTTGTTACATTTGTTTCTGATTAACTATTAATTTGAAGTTATTTTATAAAGACACATTAGACATTTCGTTTAGTTCCATTTAAGTATCAGAATAATAATATGTTACTTTGATTTAAATATTTTTGTAGTTAAAAATTAATAGGAATATTATCTGTATACTTATACCTACAATAGTTTGATTTTTATAGTACACGTATTTGTTTATATTAGGACATCTGTATGCATATTTATGTGTGAGTTACTTTATTTTATTTGTATTATGTCTTTTTTGCTGTGTGGAATAACTCACTTCATTCTTAAGTATTAAGCTACGAGTTACTCACGACAGACTCAGTTAGCCGGTGGACTCCGCTCTTCGCAGTGAATAATTTATAGCTTAACTCGCAAAAGTGAAGTAAGCAATTTCAGACAACAAAAAGAACAACACCTGACCACGGAAAATTTAAAAAACATCATCTGATAATTAGTTTGATTTTTGTCCATATTTCCCATAAGCTCGACGCACTGTGCGGCGCCGCGGTTACCTGTGCCACCGTCCCATTCGCATATATCTGCTGTAGAAATAATAATTAATGATCCTACACCTCCAAATTCAATATGTATGTGTAATGCCCGCTTTTTCTACTGCGAATATTAAGTGGGTTAAACTAAACGCTTTGAGTGTTTTCTTCATAACCTAAAATGATAGGATTAATTTAAATTATAAAAAAAAAACACACAAGAACGTTTAATACCTGAAATTACTTATATTCAGACCATTAAACAAATACAATTTTAATAATGATGTAGGTCGTTTTAGCAGCTTTTGCACACTAAATAAACGCCCCTAAAACCGTACAGGCATTTTACTTTTAGAAGTAATATTTTTAACTATAAGTAATTTTTTGAAGGTTTTTTCTTCATGGGAAACCTAACCTGGAATATTCATAGTAAAATTTTGAAATGTGGGTAATTTTACCAAAATTTTTTTCATGTACTGTGGAATACTCACAAGTAAAATTCCTAAAGCAGTGATAATTTCCATAGAAATTTTACTTGTTTAAAAATATAATTACAAAGAAAAGTATTTCTGATTTTTTTCCTAATAGAAAGGAAAATATCGGCGAAATGAAAATGCCTTGGTAGAGTGTATTTAATTAGAATTTAATGCATAAAAAGCCAACAAAATATGAAAATTTCTAATGTTTACCCAACTACTGTACGTCCGATACTCGTTGCCTCTCCGCATTGACGATTAATTCCCAAAATCAGGAGCCACTGTATGCAATCGGGCAACTGTTATGATAACAGTACCTAAATAAATATTTATCTGGCAAGTAATAGATAAATATTTGGTAGCTATGTCTGCCATGTAGAAAACTTATATCGAGTATGGAAAGTTAATGTAGTGAAATAGGAGAGCCGCCATCTCCACGGCAATTTCTGTACTTGTAGAATATGTTTAACGTATTTTCCACTAAAGGTCAGAAAACTTTGCTATTATATGTTTAGAACATCATGAGTTATGATTTACTATTTTGTAATACAGTTTTGTCGTAAATCTACTACTACTTTATCTGTAACTGTACCGACTTTGTATGAAATAAATTGTTTCTTTAAGAAAATCGTAAGTACTTGATGTCATATATTCAAAAAAAAAAATTGCTGCTAAGGCAATTTATTTGAATAAAAGATATTATTTTTAACTGTAATTTTGCAAATTGTAAGAAATGTTAAGTTTTTCCTGAGAGATATTAATATTTTCGTTAGCAATATTATATTAATAATGTTAAAATTTATTTTTTAAGAAACAGAAAGTTTTCCATTAATATTTACGTAAAATATTTTGTACATTTACCCCCATTGAATGCGGATAATTATCCAAAGAAAGTGATTTTTACCAAGAAAAATTAGCAAAATTTTTTAGCGAGTGAGTATTTTCCAAAGTGTAAGAAATTTTAATATTTTTCTTAGTAACTTTACAATGTTAGAGATTTTTTTTCTAAGAAACAGAAATTTTCTATAATATTTACGTAGAATGCTTGTATTATGGGAAAATTTCTAACATTTCGACATTTTCCTCAAGTTTCTGTACATTTATCCTCATTCAGTGCGGAAAATTATCAAAAAAGGGATTTTTAAAAAAAAATTACCTAAATTTTACGTGTACAATTTAATTTTAATTTTAACAGTATGCAGTTGTTTGCTGATGTGGCTGGGCCGGAATACCTTGTCCACTTTTCTTTATTTTATCATTATTTTAAGTCGCTGTCCGTTTCTTTTTCGCTTTTCGGTTTTTACTTAACTTTACATTTTTCGCCTATTTATACGATCAGTTTACCACATTAATTGTTTTTCTCCTTTTTTATTTTGAGTACGGCTACAACTTGGTTTATTTTCAATATCTACACGCAAAAAAAACATCAGATATGAGAGATGCATGTATAATTAATGTATTGTCTAACTTTTATATTTTTAAATTTTAAATTCATTGCTATTTTGTCGTCCAAACCAGAAACTGAATTTATCAATTTCAATGTTTTTTCATATCAATATATTTTTGGTGTTTCTATTTTTTCTATTTTAAAAATTGGCTTTCTGTAATGTAAATTTGACAGCTAATTTTAAATTCGTTGTTGTTGTTGTTTTAAACCTTTAAATTATTTTAATTTAATTTTATAGCTTCATAATGACTGTTGTACGGTCGTGGCTAAGAAAAATTTATTAATAATTAAAGATTTTACGAAAAGAAATTAGTTCGTTCACCCGCTAATTTTGTTTTGAATTGTTAAATTACGAGTGAAGATTTCAATGAATAAAATATTTGAGAGTTAAAATTTGGTAGTTAGCCTATTTAAACTCAAAGTATGCCATTTCTTGATTGACATAAAAAAATTGTAAACACCTTATACATTGTTGAAAGTAGGAAAAAGCTTTTTTTGTCAAAATCAAGTATGATGCCGACAAGACTAAGTTGATGATCAGAAAAAACCGAAAAATCGTTTGAAAATTTCTAGTGCATTATTTGATAGAAGATCCAAAATAGCCTTGAAAATAATAAGAATGCAAATGATACTAATCATAACAATAAATGTACATTAATTTATATCTACAAGGCTAAATAAGAGTGCTAGTAACTAAATAGACAAGAGCTTTATTCTCTTTTGTTTTTAAATATCCATTTTGTCTTCTAGTTCATAATAAATACAAATTTAAATGATTTTTTTTTAAATAATAATCGCGATTCCTATAAGAACCGAAAATGAATCAGTCTGTCCAGTTGTTTATACCGTGTGCGAGGTAGAAGTATGATCAAGTAGCCCAAATAATGTCGTATTCTTTTTGTGCTAAAATACACACTGACTTCCAAATAAACAATTTAAAATGAAATAATATATAAATATGGTTTCAAAACAATTATTCTGTTATTTTTAAACCATGTGTTTATCTACTTTTGGAACGAGCTGCAGAATTGAAAATATTTTTAGATTATACAACATTGAATTTTATTAAATTTAATATTATTTTTATTAAAGTTTTTTTTATGGATATTTTTTCTTTTAAACAAAGAATCTATTTACTTATTTTATTACATATTACATTAAATTTATTGGCATATGTATATTGCATATATATAGTATAAATATAGGCGACGTACCTGATAGAGCACAATCTAAATAGGTCATTTCTTGTATAGCTTCGTATGTTAGATGCCCCATCGTTTTTCTCCATAACTTCAGTTATTTCGTTTCTTAATCTTTCTTGTATTTCTAAATTTTTTCCTAACTCGAACAGGAGGAAGCTTAACGCTATTGCACTAGTTTCAAATCCTTCACTAAAAAAACTGATTGCATGACCAGTTATGTCGTCATACGTTAAAGGAGGTTCATTCGGCTTGGATTTTATATGTGTTATTACATCCAAGAAATCATTTCTGAGTATGCTGTTTTCTTTTCTGTATTCTAAGGTTCCTTTAATAATATTTTTGAAGTAGTTGACCGCATCAGTAGGAATAAATCTGTAAAAAAATACTAAATTAGTTATGTAACCAATGTGTTATACTGAGAAAAAGATTTCTTTATCGTTAATAAATATGTATTAACACAAATAAATTAATCTCTTACATGGCAGCAAAGAAATATTTATTAGGTGCTAAGAAATAAAATATTTGAAATAGAAAGTGTTTTAACAAGCATATTTATTCTTTATGAAGAAATACAGCGCTGACTTAACACTCGAAATTAGTCGTAATGTAAAATTTTTGTTGGAATAATAAATACAGCATGTTGGGCGGCATATTTAGTTGATTGTAAGAAACGAAAGTATTTGAAATTAATAAAGCATACGTTTAGTTAAAGAAATTTGTTTATTTGACCCAAATAAAATAATTTATTGAGCCTGTATAACGAGTGGCTGTTGTTCACGGCTTCGCCTGCATGAGTTTTCGTGAATATAAAATTACAAATATAAAAAAATTAACCACATTTCCCATCGAACAATATTGTAAGATTAAATACGGTTAAAATCATTTTGTGTCGGATTGGGGTTAACTCGGAGAGATCAACCGGCCATGGTGCAATGAGAGTCGCCGTTTTAGTGATTATGATTATTCTTATGAAATATTTTTCTGGTAAACAGATAAATATTTTATGGGCGTGTTTATCATGTATACAATTTATGCCGAATATGCATTGTTATCGAAGTGAAATAGAGGACTGCCACTTTTATTTTCATAGCATACGTACTATATGGGTAAAAATATTTTTCTTTAATAATGTTTAGATCAAGGCAACATTAAAAATGGAATGATATAGTTGCAATTTTGATTAGTCTAGTATTCTGTTAGTGGATATTTGTTGGAATTTGCAAGAAGGATCAGAAATAGAAGATGTCTCGGGAAAAATTAGGAGGAAAATACACATTTTTTTGGAAAAACAGACTTTTTCTATATAGGGTGGTTCACGGAATTCCTCCATTAAAAGTTCTTAAATTTGCAATGAAATCTCGATTTTGAAATCTCTGGGTTAAGCATAGTTAGGTATGATCTATTTAGAAAAAAATAGTATCATCTATGTCGCACTTCCGGTTACATCGAAAGTGGCAAATATTATAAATAGAAACATATATCTTTTTGTGCATTTTTAGGTTATAGTACGAATTTTAAAGCTGATTTTATAAAACTTCTTGGTACCGATTACCGTTTTAGGTTTGATTTTAGTAAAAAAAGCACAAAAAATATATAGTATATGCATTAAAGGCGTATAACGGCTATACAGTAAAGGTAGAGAGATCTGTATGTGTTTGATGTGGATCATGCAGGGCCACATCCTCTACTATTTAACTAAGGATTAAAAAGTAAACAAAGTTATACAGGCTATCTCTCAATCTAGAGTTGAGTTAGTGTAACTTCTTAGCAATAAAAGTACTTTTTTTCAAATGAATGGAGTTTATATTAGGATTCTAAAGGGTTTGGAGCGTGAGTTGGCAAAAAGTTATGCCACTATTAGTTTAACTTACAGAGCAATAAGTCCAGTAAGTCAAGTTTTCCGATCTGATGCTATTAATAAAACAAAAGATATTTTAAGATAAAATAATTATCCAAATTCTTTTATCAATAAAATATTCAAGCAAAGAACTTTTCTTTTTTATAATAAATCATCAAAAAATATATATAAAATCAAACAATTGCAAAATATATAAAAATTGCTTATGTAAAACATTTATCCGATAAAATTTTCAAATCATACATTTTCAAAATTACCTACCAAAATCTACAAAATCAAATCTATACAAAATTAAAGTAAAAAATTGAGAAAAAAAAATAAACATATCTGTCAAAATTGTAAAGATTTTTAGACAATGGACAAAAAAGAATTTTAAACAATGGACAAATTTGGAAAATAGGTAATATACTCGTGCGTACGCTTGACATCAACTGCATAAGTATATGAATACTTTAGTATAAAATATTTTTTTTTATACAGGGAATAGATTTTGGCATTTACAAAAAAGACGAGGTAATTGTATCAAGGCAACTTATTTACTGCTAGCCGCGAATCTCCGAAAACTCGTATGGAAAATGGAGAATTAAAAGTTGTCTATAAAAAAAGGATTCCGAAAGCTATTGCTGCACAGGCGTCAAAAAATCGACATTATCCAACAGTATCAAAATGCACGTATACTACCATATTTCATTTATTTATTGTTGTATATAAGTGTATATGTCCTATCCTAATCGTTGAGCCAAACAGTAAATGCGATGTTGATGGCAAATGTTTTAAGCGAAGCAGAAAACTAGAAAAAAGTCAAGTAGTTACCTATTATAGGGGAGGTGGCAAGATGAACACGAGACATGATGACATCGGCTTATCTACAAACGCAGTAAGCATCTGTCAAAATAGCAGTCCTAATATTGACAAGTGCTTTTTATGTTTGTTGTAGTGTAGGAAACTTTACTAGTCGTAATAACAAAGTTATTGCTGTTTATGCGTGAACTTTGCAAATTTCAGAATTTCGTTATTATTTTGATGGTGAGTTCAACGGCCAGTATCGGAAGCATAAGTAAATTATTTAAAACTACACTTTTTTGTGTTTATTAATTGACATGTATTGCATGTATTTTTCTATAGTGCGTTATTTGTTATTTCAAATATTTAATTGTTACTATAACATAACCAGAAAATGTCCCAAAGAGCAAGATGGGGGTATTGTGGGGCAACATGGGGACATCACTATTTCACTCTTCAGTCTGGTGCGTTATGCTGGATATGCAATTATGCTTTCTCGAAACATAATGCCTATTTCTCTCATGTTAGAAATAAATACAGGTTCAATCAAAGCGTAGCAGGGAAAGACAACAATCCTTACAAGCACTACGTATAAATATCTGCTACTAAGAAAATAGAAGTCTGGAGAATCCGTAAAGGCAACTAGAAGTGCTGAGGAGAGTTAAAGGAAAAAAAAATGACAAAAGAAGAAAACAGAAGAGATCAAGAAGCCGAATTTTGTAAGGAAAGCTAAGAGATAGATTTTTAGAAAATGTCAAGGAAATACTCTAGTTCTACTAGTTTTGTTGAGGAAGATGACGCTCAATGTTAGTACTGTAAGGGGAAGTATTGATACAATCCATGGTGGCGAGGTTGGGTACATGGAGGCTGTGCGAAATAACGTGGATGGGTTCTCTTCTATTGTCTCAATGTGAAGATTAAGTTTAATATTCTTATCGTTATTGTATTTTTTTTATTTTAAGTAGTTCCGCTTTAAGAGTTTAAACTTGTTCCTGCATGTTTTTCAGAATATTTAAAGAATCTATTTTTTTTACCTATAACCTAGATTTATGGTACGACCCATTCTTAACTCATCTGGAACCCCATCTTGCTCCCATGGTGGGGCAAGATGGTGTACTTACACATTTCTTTTCAAAATTTTCTCGCAACATCAAGAGTACCCATCGAAAAATTGTAAATTCATCCATCAGCAGATAAATGTTTAAAGATT
This sequence comes from Protaetia brevitarsis, assembly GCA_004143645.1. Taxonomy (NCBI): domain Eukaryota; kingdom Metazoa; phylum Arthropoda; class Insecta; order Coleoptera; family Scarabaeidae; genus Protaetia; species Protaetia brevitarsis. Next base: position 128,694 of record RXPK01000677.1, read on the forward strand.
ACAACAAGCGTACTTAGAACCTTGTATAACAATTTGCAATCCTGATGCACTGTTCTAAAGCTTAATGTTCCCATCTTGCCCCATCTCCCCCCTTAATAAAAATGTCGGCAAATTACTAAAGAAGTATAATAGCAGTGGCGGATATGGCGACGTCGCGTCGGTAGGTTGGGATCCCAATTAAGTAAGCTTGCAGTATACTATGTAGGTCTGTGTCGCCTACGTTAAATCATCGTTCGGACTTGGGCTTGTTCTGGCATTTCAATGTGTTTTTCATCATAAGTGGTCGTAATGATATGGGTAGACCAACATGCAAATATTTTAAAGCCACAATTTTTTTTAATATCTCCGAAGCTTGACGTTCTCAGTTTTACTTTACGCATGTTTATGCAAATGTGGACTAAGCTTAATACAGTGCTTGATGATTGTTTGAGTAGACGTGTCCATGCCGTCCATGTTGTTTTATGTTGAAGATTATTTTGTTGTTATTATTTTTATAGTTATTATTGTGGTTATAGTTTGTTTTTGGTTTAACTTTGTGCGTTATTTTATTCTCATTGCGATTATTATAGATTATTTGTTTTTATTGTATTAAAGTGATTAACTATTTATTGTGAACAAAGATCAGTGATGCAAAATTGCGAATTCTTACCAATTTACAAACAGCCATAATTTGCGCTCTATTGCACTGCCTTAATACTGTGAGAGGCACATAGTTATGCATAACTTTGTTTACTTTTTTTAACTAACTTTGTTTAACTTTTATAAATAAAGCACCTTTATATATTATTGCAGTGTTGTATTTATATCTACATTTTATCATATGTATGTGTATATGTCAAATATTTCATTACTAGATATAATAATATAATTATTCCAAAATTGTACTATTATAGTTATGAAATATATATTTGGTATGTAAAACGAGAAAATCAAAGATTATGGGAGCAGAGAAAGGCAGGAGAGAAGAGAAAACAAAGAACGGCAGATCTGCAAGATGAAGAAAATACGAAAAAGATGGATCAATTGAAAGATACTACAATGCAGATAGTGAAAGACATTAGTAGAAATAGTATAAATATAAAGAACAAAGTAAAATAGGAAATACAATAAAGGAGAGTTAATGATCTAATCGCCCCTATCAGTAATTTCTTTTATTGCATAGACCATTTTCGGTGATATATTTTTTCGGCTTCTTCAGGGTATATACTACAAAGAACAAGGTGATTACGAAAGCAATTGTTCAAATTCACTCTACTTGAACCGAAATTAAACAATAAAACAATGCACGATATAAAACAATAAATTATGGAGAGTGTACATGTTAGCGAACTTTAACAAACTAAACAGAGAAAGTATGTTAAAATTTACAATTTACGTTAAAATTTAACAACAACAAAAATATATATAGGCACGGTAAAACGAGTCAAGGATATTGATAAATTAATTAATTAAATCTATATAAATATTACTTAGATTTTAAATATCTTTTTTAAAAATTGATAGTAAATTTGTTTGTAAATTTAATTAAGACGGAAATTGAGATATTAAAAGATACGCTTTGAAGAAGTAAAAGCACAAAAGAAAGAACAATATGGTAAAAGAAGTTATAGAGTGCGGGAGAACTTAGTGATACCGAAAAAAGGACAATTTTTACGGGATGATTTTTAAAATGTTCATGGAACATTCTGAAGCGCAGAATGATGCAAGTGCACTCAGAAAAATACTTGTGTTAATTTAACCAAAACTTGTTTGATCTACTATATTTTTTTGTTGTACATAGTTAAACATGCTCTTTTGTTGAATCCACAAAAAAACATTTTGTTGCATTTTTTTGTTTAACTCAACAATTGTTTATTTTCAATTGTACATTTGTTCAATTTAACAATATTTTTTGTTCAATTTAAGCTATTAATATAAATGGAACAACATTATGTTAATGTTTTACAAAATTTTATTCTTAATTCAACCACAATTTCCAAAAATAAAATTTTGTTTGATTTGAATATCTTTTTTCAATAATTAAACAAGAATATTGTTAATCCAATCATATTTTTTCAAACAATTCATATTTGTTGAATTAATGCAAGTATTTTTCTGAGTATGTAAGAAGAGCAAAAAAAAGGAATTTCAAATGAATAGGTTCGACATGTAAATGTGAGTAATATGCGTGTATGTGTTCCTCATAAACCTGCATCCTCACCGAACACAAATTGCATATAGTATGTCTGAAAAAACTTTTTTTAGCAGTATTATTTACAAATGTGACTGAACGCTGATAGAAATAAAGATCTATGTTCTTTTCAACCGAATCTCGAAAAAAAAAGTTTATAGCCCTTTCAAGTTTTGTTTGTTTCTAGTGGTCTTATTGTATTCTGTTGGCCACTTTCTAAACATACCAGTATTACTGCTGCCAGTTGCAAGCCTGGTGAAATGCGAGGAGAAGGTGGCCGGCCCTTCGCAAGACGTATCTATCGTGAAAAACTGAAAAGTCGCGAATATCTCCAAAACCTTTGGAGATAGACACAATGACACTCGTATAAAATCGAAAGAAAATTAAATTCTACATCCATTTTTGTAAAAATTGCCATACCATTCAATTTAAAAAAATCAAGTTATCCATGATTTTAGAGGTCGAAAATTATAGAGCCCCGTTTAATAATTCTGTAATTTAAACGCAACAATTTTAAAATAAAAGACGTGTGCTTTATAGTTAAGCTATAAGTTTATAGCGCTTTCAAGTTTTGTTTGTTTCTAGTGGTCTTATTGTATTCTGTTGGCCACTTTCTAAACATGCCAGTATTACTGCTGCCAGTTGCAAGCCTGGTGAAATGCGAGGAGAAGGTGGCCGGCCCTTCGCAGGGCGTATCTATCGTGAAAAACTGAAAAGTCGCGAATATCCCCAAAACCTTTGGAGATAGACACAATGACACTCGTATAAAATCGAAAGAAAATTAAATTCTACATCCATTTTTGTAAAAATTGCCATACCATTCAATTTAAAAAAATCAAGTTATCCATGATTTTAGAGGTCGAAAATTATAGAGCCCCGTTTAATAATTCTGTAATTTAAACGCAACAATTTTAAAATAAAAGACGTGTGCTGTTTCATGATTAAATGAAAACTGAAAACCGCATCTTTCTAACTTTCGTAATTTCAGAGATATTTCCAAACCCGCAGATCATTGCAAATGTCATTTTTTTCGAAAAACGTCATGTAATTCGGAAACAGTACAATTTGGCCCTTAATGTATGCCTAACATATTGTTATTTAAATTTAACAAGGAATCCGAAAGTACAATAATATACAGGCTATTCCATTTAAAATAATAAAGTTAGTATCTACTTCCGGCACAACCCGAAGTCCACCATTATTGAAACTAATTTTAAAATGTGTAGAATATGATTCGAGGCAACATTTATTTGAAACATTTTTCCAAAAAAACAATAATAAACCGACTATGGAACGTTGCATCTTAAGCTGGCACCCGGTATAATAATAACATATAGATATAGATCATCCGGGATGCCATTTTCTCTGCTTTATGCGTAAAAAGTATCCCAGATGCGTTGTATTAGACAGCTTCATACGCATAATTTTTTGCAACTATGCCTGTGGTTAGTTTCCCCGATCCCGAATAGTAGTCCGACAGCGTATATTCTGACAGCTGCAAGTATCAATTTAATTTACCTAGCTTTAAGTAATTTGGCCGAACTCGGAAATAATCGGATCACCAACATTTTCAGAGTAAAGGAAAAGGACGGTTGTAGAATCAGTTTACCAACTCTCCTGAAATCGGCATTTGGATCTTCGAAGGCTTTGCCATCCATTCCGAATGCGCACGTAGCCACATTGTCGCTTGTAAACTTCGTCGCTAATTCCTTTGTGTCCATGGGATTTCCTCCAAGCCGGACTTCGTTCTCCATGTATTTTACCATGTTTTGGGCAACGGCATCCATAAGAGGGATCATATGTTTCATCTAAAATGTATCAAGTGGATAGCAAGATTTCAGTTGGTATATTTTTTTGTATGGTTGTTTGATTTAAATATGCGTTAGGATAACGGTTAACGGTTAAAGATGATTTAAAAGCAGCCAAGGAGTGATGAGAAAATTATTCCTTATTCACATGTATTCTAAGTTTTCGCTGCATATTCTCCGCTTCATCAGAGAACAAGATTAAAAAGAAAATCAAAGCGACGAACACTTAATTATTGTAAAATACATAGTTTTAAAAGTAATTTAACGCACTAAAAGGAATGTAGAACCACGTGCGGTGATAAGGTTAGCAAGACACGTGTTGTTAATCAATTATCTTGTTCTCTGATGAAGCTGAAAATATATACAAAATACGGCGAAAGCTTATAATACATGTGAATAGGGAATCATTTTTTCATCAACCCTTGTCTTTTCTTCCATTAAATCATCTTTAACCGTTAACCAGTGTCATAAAAAATAATGTATTTTGCATTAATGTAAGTTGCATATTACTTTTAATAAAGCATTGTAAAATAGTTTCTATATAATTTTATTTCTTGTAAAATAATTTGCATATATGCACTCTTAGAGAAAAGTTAACAAGAACAACCCAAGTAGCACATATGTTTCGGAAATATTCCGTGTTACTTCTTCCCAATGATTTCTGATAAGTACCTGCCTGTTATTAAAGTAAAAAAAAATGGAAGTAAATATATAAATTGAGTTGTAAAAAACGATGGAAAATGCAGGTCCATTGCAATTACAAAAAATCTTCAATAATTGCCTCTAATGATAACTTCTTCCGCATTTTGTTCCCCAATATTCTGTACCACCTTATGGTTTCATACTGCTAGTTTCTTCGTAATAAATAGCGGTATCATGAAGAAGCTGCCAGATCCACGGACTGTTTGTTAAATTGATTTTTATTTGTCGTTTGTATTGTTGTTATTTATTTATCGTAAATAAATAAAAAACAATGTTAAATTGATACATAAGACATATAAAATAAACGGAAATTATAGTTAAATTCGTACATAAGTGTATTTAAAAGAAAGAAGAGTTATTTGTTAGACTGACTGATTCCATATTTGATATAACTCTTAATACCAAATCTTTTAGAGTTAAAAATTTATTTCATTTAACTTTGAAACAATCAATTGACTTAGGCCAGATATTTGCCACATATAGTCGTAACTTCATAAAATAATAATATTGTTAAAAATAAAATTTGTGATAAGGAGTCGAAAAAATACATATTCAAAGCTCGTCGATAAAGGCATAATAAAGTTCGGCTAAGTTAAAATTTCTCGGAGATAAATTAGGAAATAATACACAGATCATAAAATACATATATATTATTGCACGCAAGGAAATTGTATGCAAACTGTAAAGCGGCTTTTCGTATAGTAGAGATGTAAAAAATAAATCTTTCAAATGTAAACTAATTTAAATATTATTAAGTTACATTAAAAACGTGCCTGGTTGATATTAGCAGACATGTGTTTCACCTTACCAAGGATCATAGTGCTACTGGTCAAACCTAATGTTATACGAAGAAAGTCGCATATATACTTAATAAGTGGTAGAATAAATGAATTGGAATTTCAAATGGAAATCTCATTATTAAAGTGAAGATATTTGCTAAATTGTCGATCTGAAACTATAATAGTAAAAAGTATTCGTACTTGTGGGCCTCGGCTACCGCCTCGTCTCACAAACCGTACTCATACTCGCAAAATTGTAGTTTCTGGCCTAGTGATACAAATAACTATTGTTGACTCTCAGTAACAAAGCCTGGGGTTACTTGCCAGGTCCTGCTCCCAGAGTAAAATTTTCCATGGTTCGCCACACGAAAATTATTTAAATAGAGCAGGAACATTTAATTAATATAGAATCCACGTAGTACTACTACGTTGTACATTTATAGTTTGCTGCAGTATAATGCATGTATTTGTTTTATGGGCTTGGTTACTTTAAATTTGTTCAGTTTTAAATAAAAACTAATATGCTGTGTGTGTCTTTTTTTTTTGTAATAAAGTGACCAATCTGGACTATGAAAAATCATTTCCCTTTACTGCTTTAGTAACCAGGAGGGATCAAATAATCAGTTTAGATATACCAAGTAAGAAGCCAACCTAAAGCCAGACCAGTTTTTTTGGTCTGTTTCAGTTTGTTCATTTTAAGCAAAGGGATTCAATCAAAGGTAGGTATAAAAGGAATACAACTAACATTATAATGCATTTGGTAACAGTTCTTTGGATTATACAGGCGCAAAAATCAACCACAAACAGGAAACGTATTTTTTACCGTGAAAAGTTTCATTTTATATTTAGATATTTCATTGTTATAAATATGAAATATGACGCCATTAGCTAACGATAACGAAGTTCATTTTAAGGGGGATATCTTGAACCACCATTCTAGGTTTAATTAAAATAAAAATGTAAAATTTTAATCACCTCTAAATATTTTAGAACCAAAACTGACAGTTTTTAATAATTGACATTAATGATGTTATATGTTTACAAACATGCAATTGATATAATGGCACGTGAGCATCATCACTGATAACTTCATTCGTATCTGGGCAAGTACTACTACAAGTACTATACTACATGTACATAATTTGTCGTTTGTATTCCTTATGGAAGTTATCTTTGCGAGTCGACCAATTTATTTATATACATTTATTTATAAACTTATCTGATTTTGGCGTATTTTTATATATAATAACATCGGAAAAGTTTGTAGGAGAGTAAGTTATAAACTGAACTGATTGCTTACTTAGCTTTGAATCAGATTCAGTAAGTTACATAAAATCGTGAAAATTCGAGGGAGGGGAGGGGCAATTGCGGGAGTCAAAACATTGTAATATACAGTTTGAAAATGTGCTTATAAAAATGAGCTATGTATGTAGGTGGCGCTCACAAATTTCTAAGTTACATTTTGCATTTTTTATCATGAATCATGTGTTGAATATTTAAATGTAGGGCTGTTTCTAATAAACATTGTAGTACAAAATTTGAAAATGCGCTAATAAAAATGAGTTATCTATGTAAGTGGCGCTCGCATTGTTATGTTTGGCATCTTTTACCATGAATCATGTGTTGAAAATTTTTAATGTAGGGTTGTTTCCAGTAAACATGTGTATACAGTTTTAAAATGCGCTAATAAAAATTAGTTACGTATGTAGGTGGCGCTCGCAAATTTCTTAGTTGTAGCTATTTTTCATCTTCTATCATGAATGATCTGTTGAAAATATTCAGTGTAGGATTGTTTCAAATAAAAGTTGCAGTACAAAGTTTGAAAATGTACCAATAAAAATAAGTAAAAATATGTATGTAGGCAGCCTCGCAAATTTCTAAGTTATATTTTGCATATTCTATCAGGATGTATACTGTAACTACCAAATATTTATGGCAGCATTGTATCTAATAAATATTGTAGTATACAGTTTAAAAATGCGCTAATAAAAATGAGCTGTGTTTGAATTACCGACAATTTTGTTAAAGAAATTGGTATCTCACCCAAAGGCCGCTAAAAGCAATAATTTTGTAATAAGAATTTGTATAGTAATTACTGAATATGGATTTGGTCCCGAAATATTTCTACTCAGGCAGAAGGATTTCTGGAATGATCTATTGGAGCCCTCGAAGGTTCTCAAGTTTCCAAGCTGCTTGAGTGGAAATAAGAGACTTAATAGGGATGGTACAATGAGCACCAAGCTCAAGTGCCCGGATTTTAGGTACCCACTCTAACTTAATGAATGAATGAATGAAAATGGATTTAGTTCAACCAAAATAAAATAACAAAAAACGTTTTGTTAAACCAATGCATATATTTTTCAGAGTGTACGATCGATAAAAATACGAAAACATTATTTTATTTAATTATATAATGAATTGGGTATGAGAAATTTAGAAAGCGACAGGTGCCGTAATATATAATAATAGCGACAATTCGCCTACTGCACAAAAAAAATTAAACTTTAACTTGAAAGCAACATTACAATCAACAACCAACAAGAAAGCAATATGAACGGTTAGAAATAAAAATTTAAGTAGGTACCTTTTTTCTGAAAATATACGTTTTCTGAATTGTGCCAAGTTTTATCTGTAGGTACCGGCGAATTGTCAATTATTTTTCAACTTAAAATTTGTTTCGTCCTTCTCTGAGTTTCTCAATGACGATCGCTCTATAGCTGCATTATATATATGCTTACCTTTCCTGTTGTGAAATACAGGCCTAATTGGCTTCTAGCCATTTTCCATTTTTGACCATACTGGAAAAATGGACTTTTTGAAGCCATGGGATCCACTTCCTCATCTACAACGAAGTCATTTTTCCCAAAACTTTGAAAATCCTTTATCAAAATGTCTTTAACGATTTCGGCGTCTCTTACTAGAATAACAGGTTCTCTAATTTTGTATATTCCTACGTACGGCTTATCACTGTGTTCACTGGCGGAATAAAATGAGATATATAAGTACTCTTTATTTTCCAAAATTTAAAAAATGGCTTTTTAATTTTGTCGTAACGTCATAAATACTCAAGAATTGATTTTTATTTTTTGTTAGAAGAATTATCCCTTAAAAGCACAAAGTAAGGGGCTTAGAAAGATTTTGATAAACTTTGTAAAGTATATACTTATAAGTAAACAGCTTAATAGTTCGCAAACTACCTGTATATGGACATGCATGAATATTAACATATTAACCACCTAATATTATAACACTTACTTATAGATATCCGCATATACTTTCCCGATGGACTTTCTCATCATAATCGAGTCTTTCATGTTGCCGAAAAACATAGAAGGTGGGTGGTACGGAACATTGCGCTTTTTCCAGTAATCATAGGTATTATCAAAGTACCAATATAAAATTAACAGGATACATACGATACCTATTAGTAGGCAAAACATTTTGCTAATGTTGTTCCGTATTGCCTGTACAGATTATATGTACTTCAGCAACCAGATAACAAGGTCAAGGTCCTGTAACACCATACTAGATATATGGCAGTTTGTAGTCGGCGATGCAAGCAATGTCAAGAGATGTGGGGCAACCAGCGAATACGTTAATAATATTATTCCATTAATCACTCGTGTGATAGCTGAGTGTGATCAGGGGTCCTAGCTATTACTAGGGGTCGCGAGTTCGAATGTCGCTTTGGTCAACTACGGTAACCGGTTTTTTCCGAGGCTGTAATGCCGATAAGAAGGAAGATTGCTTATATTTTATCTATTTCGTAAAAAAAAACACAGTCTGGTAACTTACGCTAGGAAATTAATTGTTATAGATTGGCCATATAAGAGCACGTTTATAGTGCAAATAGTTATTACATATTTACAATTGCTGGATTTACAGAAATTACTAGTGATTTTGACTTTATGACAACATTATCCAATACAAAGCGATGATTATATTCAACAACCATTCCATGGATTGCGCTAGTTAGGTGATGTATTCTTACACGATCCACTTAATTTACCATGATCGAGGTCTGTCGCTGCGGTTGCTTCCTTCCACACTTTTTTTTTATGGTAATACTTTTAATACTTTATTGCGCATAAAAACACTAGGTGTTGTTTGGCAATACATATGACAAACATGGAATACATATAACAGACATGCAATACATATAAAAGACATAAATAAACATATACTAATAATATCAGTGAATATAACAATGACAAGTAATGTAATTTGATAGACTAGTGTCTGTAGCTGTTTAATTAAAATTTAAAAAAAAAAAAAAAAAAAAAAAAAAATTTAAAAATTTAAAAAACAAATGTTCACAACGGGGAGTATAAGGTGAATTATGAGATTAAGAAATAAAAGAATTATGTATCAAAGTCATATGTTAAAAATTCATCAATCGAATAGAATGCTTGTTCCAACAGTACGGCCCTTAGTTGGCGCTGGAACATTTTTTGAGTTGGCGAGTTAGTTAAGGAAGTAGGTAATTTATTATATAATGAAAAACTCATATAATACAAGGATCTCTACAAAGGGAGGAGCCTGGTTTGGGAAGGTTAATATAGTGATTTTGGCGTGTGCTATAAGAATGTATGTTAAACCGATATTTCTGTTTCTGACGCTGTTTGTAGGTAGTGCTAAGGGTCTCATATAGAAATAAGGAAGGAAGGGTTAAGATTCCACGCGATATGAACAAGGGCCGACAATGAACTCTGTTTGCCTTCCCACAAATCACCCGCACTGCCCGCTTTTGCACCTTAAAAAGTACAGTAAGATTTGCCAACGAAATAAATCCCCAACAGGAAAGACAGTACCGCATACGAGACTCAAACAAAGAAAAATAGACCATACGAGACACTTCCCTCCAAGATTACGTCTTATCACTCGCAAAGCATAACAAACAGAAGACAGCTTTTTCGAAAGGACATGGACTTGTTCAGTCCATTTTAAATCCGCATCAAGAACAATACCCAAAAACTTTACATGATTGCAAGGTAACAGTAAATTATTATTAAGGCTAACATTTATATTTATACGTTGCTTGTATATCAATAATTTGGTTTACTGACGTTAAGAGTGATATTATTCGCATTAAACACTCACTAACACTAAGAATTTCCAGTGTTAATGATTCTCTCGAGATCGTTTTCATTCGAAGCATGCCATGTAAATGACGTATCATCAGCGAATAGGGCGGTGTGTGATTGATTAGCCGCAAAAGCTAGATCATTAATAAATATTAAGAACAGTGTCGGTCCAAGTACTGAGCCCTGCGGCACACCACACACCACCCGACCGATCCCCGACCTGACGTAGCCCTCGCCAGCATGTATCTGCACGTACTGCTGGCGATCTGCAAGATAGGATCCAAACCACTCATTAACATCACCCCTGAAGCCATATCTTTCAAGTTTCCGAAGTAGCAAACAATGAGGAACACAATCAAAAGCCTTGGACAAGTCACAAAAAATGGTAGCTACAATCTGTTTATCATTAATATTATTGAATATGTGGTGCAAAAGATCATATATTGCATCTGCAGTAGATTTGCCCGGTCTAAAGCCATACTGACAACAAGAAAGTAAACCTTCACTCTCCAAAAATTTTATGATCCTTGAGTTAACGACTTTTTCAAATATTTTAGACAAAGTAGAAAGAACAGAAATAGGTCTGTAGTCAGAGAAGGAATGGGTCCCTCCATTTTTATGAATTGGAGTAACTCTCGCAAGTTTTAAGCTTGACGGAAAAACAGCATTTTGTAATGACAAATTTATCAACTCCACAAAAAACTCCATGCCTGAGGTGGCAAATAAGATAAAATCGTTACAGAGATATCGTCAACGCCTTTTGAATGTTTATTTTTAATATTACGCATAATCTTAGGGGAGCACGTTATTTACACTTTCTAAACAATTAATTTAAAGCGAAGTTAATTAATATAGTAAATGTGGTTAATTATTTCAATTTAAAATGAACAGTATTTTGACAGATGGATTGGAAAAAGTCGTTCAGTTAGATGGTCGGCAAAGTCACCAGATTTGACTAAACTTATTTTTTTCCGTTAACCTCCAACAAGTGTAGACGATATGAAGATTAAGATTAGAAACGCGTTTAACAGTGTCCGTGAAGATATTCTGCTGATTGTAAATACATTTGTCTATTTTTTATTTTTTTTTTTGTAATTTTTAAAGTAAATATAATAATTATCTGGCCTTCATTTTTACAATCGTTGCCTACTAAGATTACAAATGTGACTGTAATAATGAAAAATTAATCAAAGTTATAATAACTCTAAAAATAAGAGAGACAGATATAAGGTATGCTTAACAAAAGTCAAAGGACTTGCTAATAGGAATTTAATAATGTAAACATATTTATAAGTACATACAGAGTATTCTATTAAAAAGTAAGCTTACCCATTTAAAGTTGACTGAGTTTGCGCTTTAGTAACGAACACACAGTATATTAAAATACAACTATAAACACACCTGCAGGTGTAAGTAGGTCCGTACTAAGATATTTCAAAATTTGGTTCACTTAATCTAAGTGGTAAATAAATTACAACCGCTTTTCTGAAACAATACAAGCAACATAATTTTTACAAAATCAAAGATGTATGTTTGATTGTGTGACATAATTAGGTGATACAATAAGAATAAAAAATAGTGTTTCCTAATTTTGTTTATTTGTTTAATATGAAATGACCTCAGGAAATTGTCGAAACTGGTAGCTGGGGTTATCTCATAGTAAACAAATAAACAAAATTAGGAAGTACTAATTTTTATTCTTATTAGCAAAAATCAAAGATGTCTTGGAAATGAATGAGTTTAGCGTTAAAGTATGTTCTATCTTACTATTGTAAAATTTACTGGTGCTTTTAAAACTGCTATAATATCGGGGATATTGAGTTAAAAAAAAAGAAGATTGAAGCTGTACCGACGTTACGAAACATCCTGTACAAGTTCCGATAATTTTGCCTTATAGAAAAATCATAATCCTACAATAATTTATAAAAATCTTTTTCCCTATCTGCCAGTTATAGGAGAGTTATAGGAGAATTCCAACAAACTTTTTAATATGTTTCCTTTTTAATTCTTTACAAAACTTTTTTATTTCGAAAAGTTGTTGCTGTTTACTTAAGTACACACAATTGAAAAAAAACAGAAATATATATCGAAACGTTTTCTTTAATTTGGATTTTTGTTTGTTTTAAAATAGCCGTATTGTCAAAAAATTAACCTTGAAGAGTTTGTACAATCTAAAATTTTATACTTATTGAGTATTGCACAAAAAAAAATCTATTATCAATCTGAATATTTTTATTTATTTAAAAATCGAAACTTAATATATATTTAGATGAACTAAATCTTGTTGGTTAGAACATAAAAGTAAATTCTCTGAAAACGCAATATACTCTTAGAACAAATAGTATAAATATTTGCGTTGAAGTATACTTCCTCCAAATGAACATTGTTATTGTTGTAAGGAATAACTCTATGCAATCATAGTGAGAAAGTCTGTAGATTCAAAATAAATCCCTTATACGTTTGGTATAATGAATACCTATATAAAATTATTAAATGTTTTGTACTGAAAACATGAAATATCAAATTGAAATTACCATAATATTGAATCATTTGAAACCCCACCATTTATTGCACTAAAACTTATCTGACATTGGTTCGCTCTTTTTTAGGGGGTTTAGGAGGTTTTGCATATATATATATACGCTTTACTTGGCGTCACTTGGCTGATTGACCAGCGAACAGTGTTGTAGGTTGTGGATGTAAGTAAATCTAAATGGAACGGCCCTGTGGCCGTTTCACAGATACCTAGAGAATGGGGTGGAATGGGGTTGAAGCGCAGATGCTACCATTAAAATCTTCGAAGGTAAGTACCTACGTGTTATCTAATATTAAAGGATTACTAGTTTAAAAAACTTTGAAATAATACTTAGAGTCAGTGCCATTGTGTCGATAATATATGAACATGGTAGGTATGTACATTAACAAACATATGTAGGTATTTACTAGTTATTAGTTTTCAGTAGGTAATACCAGCAAATTATTATACTGATTGAAATTATTGAGTGGGAAGTATCCCGACAACAGCGGTGGCAACGACGGATACGCATATCTATACCTCTACGCATCAATATTCTGTGCGCACTCCTGGAGTACCTTGATACGCTACCTTCTCCCAAACATTGTAAAACTATAGAGTATAACAGTCAATTTATTTAATTACATAATATTTCTTTATTTATTAATTTTCCCCTACCGAGTTTTTTTGGTGTTACAGACACAAAATTAGTAGGTAATTATTATCCTTGAATAGTAGAAATGCTTAGATTAAGCAGGTAAGTATTATTAGTTCAATATACTTAGATATATAGATATAAGCAAATAATGGCAATACTTCAAATAATACTTTTATATACTTCTATCAAATGTACATAAATTATTAAGGTATAAATATGATGTTTCCAGTTGAGAAAATCTATTTACTCAAATCTAAAATGATTATTTATTTTTGTGGTGAAAATATATGTTCATAATGATTTTAGTATATTGATTATATTTGAACTAAAAAATTGTTTCGTCTAACAATTTCACGAGTTTGGAAAACTAAACGAATTCTATTCTCAATATAAATACATCATCTTCTTGCTTATATAGGGAGTTATGTTATATTCAATATGATACATTTAAGTATATTGAAATTGAGTAATTATTTTTTTGTGTGTAATTTTAGAATTTCTGATTGTTTATATTTTTTATGTTGCTATATTAAAAATGGACTATATTTCCCATTTGATAACGCTGCGTACAATAAATATGTTCACTATTTAATTTATCCAGTATTGACCCAATATTTTTTATTTAAAAACTGCATTTTTTTATCAGATGCATTTGTGAAAAGCAAATCCACAACTTCCAAAGTAAATATTCCACTCAATAAGTGAAAAACTTGTGTTGTTCCTTAGAAAAATATTATATTTCGGAATACCGAAGGCCACTTCTGCTATACATTAATTTTATTGGCTAGAATAAATTTATAGGGAGAAAAGAGGCGATACCTATATTCCAATATTTATGTCAGTAGTAAAGTAGCTATCTAGGTATATTTAGCAATAACTAGTACACAGATAGTTAAAGATTTAATGACCGCAGTTCGTTTAAAAATCCAAGTATTTATTTTTCACCGAGAAATAGATGCTGCTACATGTATTTGATTTTAACCTAACGTCATTATGCTGGTCAAGAAACAGACAAAATTTTGTTATTTTGCTTATTGTGTTACTAAAGTAACAGTTTTTTAAAATTTACTATAGGTAAAATTATAAGAAGATGCAAACAAGGCTTATAGCATGTATTTGATAGATTCTGCAGAAATGTTTTTGAAGATAAAGGTTATTCACTCTCTGATATGTATGGCTATTATAAATACGTTTTGTTTACAAACGCTTAAATAAATTGTTTATCATTAATAATTATAATCATCAATAGTCTATTCAAGATATTTTTAATACGTATTGCTGTGAACTGATGGTCCAAGCATAAAAAATAAAGAGAAATAAAAAATGACAAAATTAATTTAGCTAGCTCAGCAAAAATGAATTTAAATTCGCGCCAGAGATTCTTTAATCTCAAGGTAGCTTCTAAAAAAGTTAAAGTGGGCGATTGTAAAATTTGACTTTCTTTTAAAACCCCAAAAATAGAACTGGCAAAACCAAAAATAAAAGAACTAGTGATTTTAAAATGATATATACAATCATTAAGTTTATTTTTAAAAAAAAAAGAAAAAAAAAACATTTAATTACAATTTTGCAGGATAAAAACCGTGAATATAGGATTCTGGCATAAAACAAACCTGCATATGACTCTACAATTAAGAAAGGACAATGCAAATCCTTTAGCAAACAAAATGGAAGAATCGTTCTAGAAGGAATTCATAAAAAAAATCATCACGCGGTCATGAAATCTAAACTATAATTTACACGTGGAGAAATAGATACAAATTACATTGAAATTTAAAATTTAATAGCTCAAAGCTTCACTTCACCTTCCCCGAGGTGATTAACAAAAATACAAAACAATTAATAAGAAAACGGATAATTTAACACACTTTCGCGGAATCCTCTAGAACGTTTTTACAATAATTACTGATCTAACATCCAAAATGTGTACACAATTAAACAATACAGCAATAATTAATTAGGAGTTCCTTGAAAGCTAATCAATCAAAACCGAGCAACATTAAAAATAAAAAATGAATTTACCTCAGCGGCAATAAGAAAATAAACAACATTACTTACGGGCAACTTTCAACGAACTGCCTCTAACCTAAATAGGCCTCCCGCATATATATGAAATATACAATTCGTGCGTTGAACGCAGAACGCAACTCTAAGAAAAACTCTAACAAATAAACTAACCAATACGGGAGTACGCAAAATGTACAAATAAATGATTTTAAATATACACAAACGTCCAAAATGAATGAAACTAACAATTAAATAAATATTCTTAATAAAACTTAGAATAATGGAAACTCTAACATTGTTTTGACAAGGCTGATAAGGAATAAATAAAAATACACATTTGAATTTCCGAAACCCGGGGTGCCATACCATAGCACATCTCCCAATTACTAACGGGAAAACGAAAGTGTCAACGAAAATTGAGTTTTTCCGCTTAGAAATTGTCTGCACACAAAAAATTAATATTCTAAAGTTTGCCGCACCAAACGAACAATACCGTATCTCCGCACACAGGGTGAAAACGTCACTTCCGGGTGATGAAAACTACCGGGGTCGTGGTGGGAGTGTCCACATACCATCCGGTTGATCAGTGTCCAACAGCAATCGGCATAGCAGTCGGTATGGCAATGGGTTTGGCAGTCGGTGTGGCAGTGGTGGGTCTGCATCCTGAGCAACTTCTTGACTCCTTGGATGTGCCTCTCGCTTGGAATTCCAGAAGGATTACTCGAAAAACAGAAAATTTCATTAAAATTGTGCTCCAACATGGCTTCAGGAACGGGATTTTTCTTAAATTTTACAGGGTTTGACTCGACTTGAAGAAAGTGTTCATCTTCGACGACAATAACAGGCAACTTATATTGTAAGGATACATTTTGGTTGATAACTTCCTTGACTTCAACTTCAACTCTCATTCGAATTGATTTCAACTTCATTCTTCTCATTATGATTGCTTTCAATTTGATTTTCGACATTTGGGGATTCGATGTGGGAATTGATAACTTCTTCTGGGAATTCTTCTTCAGAATAGTTGACTACTTCTGGGAATTCTTCTTGGGAATTGTTGATTACTTCTGGGAATTCTTCTTGGGAATTGTTGACTTCTTCATTCTCTACCTCTAACTCACCAAAAACCTCAACCTCGACATCCTCTTCGGATCCAACATCTCCAACAACTTTTTCGCTACCTTGTATATCATCACCTCTAACTTTTCCGCAACCTTGTATTTCAAACTTAAAACTATCATCACAATATTTCATTTTTTCATCATCCTTTTCATCATCACATTTTCATCATCAACAACATTTTCATTCTCCTTTTCTCTACTTAAATCATCATCAACATTTTCCTCCCTTTCTTTATCTAAACTATTAATATTATTTTCCCTTTCTCTACCTACATCATCAACAACTTTCTCTTCCCTTTCTTTATTCAAAACAACAACATTTTCATCAACTTTATCTTCCCTTTCTTTATTCAAATTAACAACATTTTCATCAACTTTATCTTCCCTTTCTTTAACATTCTTATCAATTCTGTCAACCCCGAGTTTATTACCAAATACTACTTCCTCTAATCTTTTTACACAATCATTTTGCTTCTGTAGCAATTCTTTATTCTGAGCAATCAATTCTTTTTTTGTATCATTCAATAACCCTTTTATCATTGCCATCATATCATTCATACTATTAATACTTTCCTTATTGTTAGTCCTGCTTCCTCCATCTCTCTGGATCTCCTTTTCGTCCATCCTTCCCTTTGTTCCTGCCACAATTTCCTTTTCGTCGATCCTTCCCTTTTGTCCTGCCACAACCGACTCCTTCCTGCCATGAGTTCCTTGGCTCCGCCAACTCTGGTCTCCAGGAACGTCCACTTCCTGATCCCTCGTGGTCCTGTCCATCTTCATTCTCGCAGCGGTGTACATAAAAAGTTTGTAAAACGCAACCGGTCATCAGCCTTATCAACGCAACGAGAAATTCTCACAAATTCAAAACACGGGATCCTAACCTTACTAATTACAATTACAATCATATCGTGCTTCGCACATTGGGATTGCCAAAAATATATACTCAAAAACTGCATGAGAATTTACAATTAAAAAAAATGCAATAAAATCGTGCCTCGCACGTTGGTCGCCATAAATTATATGGTGACTGCAAGAGTTTACAAATAAAAAAAAACAAAATTACGAAACATGAATATAAGATTCTGTACAAAAATGCAATAAAATCGTGCCTCGCACGTTGGGCGACATAAATTATGAAAAACTGCATGAATTTACAAATAAAAAAAAACAAAATTACGAAGCAAATTACAGGGAATATGAATATCGTGAATATAAGATTCTGTGAAATGCAAACCTGCATATGACTCTACAATTAAGAAAGGACAATGCAAATCCTTTAGCAAACAAAATGGAAGAATCGTTCTAGAAGGAATTTCATAAAAAAAAATCATCCACGCGGTCATGAAATCTAAACTATAATTTACACGTGGAGAAATAGATACAAATTACATTGAAATTTAAAATTTAATAGCTCAAAGCTTCACTTCACCTTCCCCGAGGTGATTAACAAAAATACAAAACAATTAATAAGAAAACGGATAATTTAACACACTTTCGCGGAATCCTCTAGAACGTTTTTACAATAATTACTGATCTAACATCCAAAATGTGTACACAATTAAACAATACAGCAATAATTAATTAGGAGTTCCTTGAAAGCTAATCAATCAAAACCGAGCAACATTAAAATTAAAAAATGAATTTACCTCAGCGGCAATAAGAAAATAAACAACATTACTTACGGGCAACTTTCAACGAACTGCCTCTAACCTAAATAGGCCTCCCGCATATATATGAAATATACAATTCGTGCGTTGAACGCAGAACGCAACTCTAAGAAAAACTCTAACAAATAAACTAACCAATACGGGAGTACGCAAAATGTACAAATAAATGATTTTAAATATACACAAACGTCCAAAATGAATGAAACTAACAATTAAATAAATATTCTTAATAAAACTTAGAATAATGGAAACTCTAACATTGTTTTGACAAGGCTGATAAGGAATAAATAAAAATACACATTTGAATTTCCGAAACCCGGGGTGCCATACCATAGCAGTATGTTAAGATGTTTATTTTTCTGGCTTTATCATTTTTGCGATGTGCTGCTTAGACTAGTAAAAACAATGCATTGTTACCAGCCTCTCTTGTTTGATTTAGATTACCAAACGCCCTCACAAATGGCGCTACCTGTATAACGAAAATAATTGTAGATAGTAAACCGTTCATGGAGGGTATTTTTAGTGCAGTGACTATATACAAGGACATTAACCAAGTTTGCGGGAAAAGTGTTGGCATGTTAAGTATGCCCTTTTGGATGTTGAATCCAGATGTCGCTAGTGTTCCTCAATCTAAAAGTGTTTAAATTGTATAATACCATTTTCAGTTAATAGATACTATAGATAGTACTGTTTCACAAACATATTTATACAATAAGTAAGTGATCAAACTGAACTAATCACTCTCAGCCTCCCTTTCTAGTAATCATCAGAATATCTGGCTCAGTTGATTAGTTCAAATGAACTAAGTAGAAAACTAATCTAAACGGTGTAAATTAGCCAGATTTTTTAATGTTGCTGGGTTGTTCACTTCAGTTTTTTTGGTTTGTTCCGATTTATTCACTTTAATCAATGGTGTAAAACGCATAAACTAATATGAGTCATTTTGACATTTGGTTTAGCGGCAAAAGTATTGTTTCATGAAAACCGTATAGCCGTAACCAGTTTTGCTCTGCACTGCATATATTTTTAATTTATTTAAGATATTTCTGAGAACATTAAATTAATATGCAATTAATACATATATGTATATGAATACATTTACAAGCTTATTAGCTAACGAAAATGTATCCGAGGTACAATTAAAAGCAAAATAAAGTGGGATAGGGAGCGTCAGGTTACTGCTTATGCGAGCATGTTACAATGACAGAATGTTATGTACAATGTCGTCCCAATTCATCTGGATTTTATTACAACTTTTTACCCCCATTACTTTCCATGTAAATACTAGAGGCGCGCATTTTGGCAATTGTCCCGGTCCGTCCCGGCTCGTCCCGTCGCATTTGTCAGTCTAAACCGCCCAAGACCGCCCACAGCTGGTTACATTCACTGGATGTTTTTCTAAAAAGATTGACTTTGCTTCTTTACGAAAACCACTTTAATATAAAGACTTGGGATTCTTATGTGCAGCTGCAAATACTAGTGCTGGGAAACATGTTGATTTAATAATTAAGTAGAATATACAAATTACAAGATATTTATAATTCCAAATAAACATATGAAGCAGATTTTATTACAAAACAATATATTTTTTGCATTCACGTAAAATTGATTTATATTTTCTATTAAAATCAAAAACTAAAGTTTGGTAAGATGAATTAAAAATTAGGAACCTTGGATCAAAATTAGAAAATAAAATGAGGTGTGATAAACAAGTTTTGACAACAAGATACGTTTTACAATTCTTCGATAATTTTAATACAATAAAATACAAACTTCGTTCTTAAAGTTATTAAACACTATGTATTAAATCAACTCTTACCCTCCACTATAAGAATGATGATGAACTTTATTCAAGACTTGAAGAAAGAAATATTTACTTTTGAATCCCAACCAGCTTCGAATCAATAGCAATGTATATGTACAAAATTCGTTATTTGGTCAAATAATTAGAAAAAATGAAAAATAAGGACATGCAGATATGTTTTTCAGCAAATAGTTTGCACTAAAAATAGCGTAATTTTCAGTAGTCCCAGTTTCTTTGCAAATAAAATTAGTGAGATCCCATGCATATCTTTATTTCTATAATTTGCCAAAACATGTGCTAAAGCTATCAAAAGATACTACATCTATATAATATTAACTTGCAAGATAATCATCAATGCAGTTGCATGGCAATGAAAGTAAATGGAATTTAACTCTACGTTTAAAGCAATTAGAAGAGTTAACCTTTACATCAGCTGGCGACTTGTTATATAATTGACATCCCAAGAATGATATTTTTTTTGAAATAATTCGATTGCCTAGTACCGTATTCATGAGAGGCATCAGCAGAGAACTCCGTAGAAGGTTAAAATCGTTTGATCTATAAATGTTTTTTTTGCAAGACTCGCGAAATGACAGCTCAAATATAATGCGTAGAGCACGCTTTTGCAATAAAAATACTCGGTCAGCGCCACCACCTGAACCGCAATGAGTATTACCATACGTCATTATAGAGTGAAATTTAGAATAATAGTACGATTTAAGGCCATAAATTTAAGTTTAAGGTATAAAGAACATAGCACATTCTAGATAAAGCAGAGCAGAGCTTGTCAATATGACAAAAGTTATTGAGGTTAGGTATGTTTTTTAGTATTTTTAAACAAAATACACTTAGTTTTGTCAGTGTTAAGCAAAAAGTTGTTGTTAGATAGTCAATTGCACAGTCGACTGTAAAGACAGTTTACAGTATCAAGCAAATGTAAGACAGTGGTAGAACTGATTAGGATATGAATATCACCCGCATAAAGGGGACGTAGCACACTCCAATTTCACAGGGAGATCTTTAATAAAGATTAGAAATAGTGGTGGTCCTAAAACTGAGCCCTAAAGCACACTCTTATTATCTTCACGTACGCATTATATGCAATGGGAACCGACAAATACTGTACAGTGATATTACAATGGAATTATGTTTTTATTTGTGAATTGTATACCTCAAAAAGATTATTTAGTTGATACTATGCTAAACATAGACCCAGAAGTATAAATGGTCACAAGTTAATTCGGTGCAATTTTATTGTACATAGTCTCCCGCTTAATCATATGTCATACTCTAATTTAATTAACATAAACGGTGCTATACAGACTGTTTCTGAAATGATAGCGCAAATTTCTAAGAGTAACATAGATCATTAAACTAAATTCAACTAGGTATAGTTTAGTAACTTCAAAAGCCTATATCTTGCTTCCCTTAATTATTTGAACTTTCTCGCTTGATTTTTCTATGTTTAAAAAAGGTGAAAAGGTGAACAATTAATTTACACACAGTATAATACAATACCATGGTTTATTAAGATTAAAAACTAGTTACGAAACAAATTTAAACTGAAAAAGATTGTTCGCACCACAAGTGAACGCGTGGGAAATAGAAGTGACACACTTTATATTACTAGTTACTAGAAAAGTTATATAACTTACTGTACAAAACTGAAACTTTGAAAGTGTTTGAAGTAGCATTAGACACAAAAGATCTAGGTTATAACAATAGTGGTAGTAAACGTTGTAATACATCGTATTGTAATTCGTACAAGCACCCTTTTGTCAAGACTCTAAATAAGGCTTTACATAACGCACTTGATCATCACAGTCGTCGATAGTAAATAGTATTATGTCAGCATCAAAAATAAGTTATCTAATAGTCTACTATTGATCTATGTATTATTATTTATTAGAAAACTGATGCTACTTATTAAATGCATTTCTTAAAATGCACGTTATGTTGAACTCTTATGACGTCAACAAGAATTTTATTACTTGAGAATAAATGCTGTCTCTTCTGTGATATATTCATTAACGACTACCATTTTTGCTTCCATTCATCTAAAAAGGATAATAAACCGCACGCATAAATAATCGCTAGTATGTCGTAATTGCGTAAGTTATACCAAATCGTAAATAACAACTTTTTAAAAAAGTTATGTCTGTTGGAATGTCGTAAGCTACAAAGTACATATATACAATAAATGTTATTTACAATTAACCATGCTGCAATAATTTTAATGTATTTCAAAAATTTGCTCCCTGTGGCTTACGAAACTCCTCGATATAGTTGCAAAAAGTAATTTAAAAAAAAAAAAGCTGCACAGTATCATTAAATGTATACAATTTTTTTTTTCACGAGACAATAAACGTGTTTTATATTTTATATATTTACGCGGCTAATTAAGCGGCTTCGCCAAGTTCATGTGCCTCACATGATGCAATAGAGTATAAATTTTACATTTTTGCAATTAGAACAAATTAGAAAAAAATTTCAGATAAGTAAATGATTAAAACTAAATTAAAAATTAGAATAAATTTTAAATATAACCACAAGAAGTTTTAATTAATATACCGAAATCTCGTCCTATTGTATATTTTTCTAAGAAAATATCATTTTTACGAAAATTATGACATTTACACTGTTGCAAGTTTATTGAATAATTTTCGCTTGACTTCAACGCCAGGGGTCGCTCCCATTTTAAAACTACTAAGTGAGTTTCACCAAAATGTAGTAAAACCCTCGCATCGCATCATACAGGGTGTCTAAAAATTAATGACATCAAAGAATTTTGAAAGTTATAAAACTTAGCCCTACCAGGTAAGAATTATTCCGCTATTTAAAAGCGTTAACAAATAGAGTATTTATTAGAGTATGTTACACAAAATCGATGTAGAATTTATTTCTACATCCAATGATACAAAAATATACAGGCACCTATTTGAAAAAAAAGTTTTGCATCTTTCAAAATTATATGCTTCACTAACTGTTACAATGGGTGCACCGTCGGAAGCTTTTTCACCGTTTTAGTGAAACAATGTTACTACTAGGTAGTTTTAAAATGGGACATCTTTGACTCTTAAAGCAAATAATACTGGAAGTGTAAGAAGATAATAATTCAGAAGAAAGTAAGTACCAAACTATTACAAACTCCAAACGTTTAAAATTGAAAATTTCCGTTATGTCCGAACACTTCGGACTTCTATGGAAAACCTTGTATAAATTAACTGATGGTGACAACATAGATGATAACGAGTTTCCCAGTCAAATCCGCAAAAGTAGCAAAACACGGAATAAATATTGTAACTTTTTAAAATAAATAAAAACCTTTGACTAGATTTAATAATTCCAATTAAATAAACGTTTCTTGCAATGTAAAACATCATTTTTCTATTAAAAATGAAGAGATTTCTGATTTTTTACCCCTCTTCTGTCGTTTTCTGACTTTTCTTTTTAAACTTAAGTCCTACTTACATAAATTATAACTTTTTGAAATCCATCTTTTGATCTATGAAAATTTAGTCTAAACCGTAACTTGACTAGTCAGCCGGACTAGTGCTGGAGAAAACTAGGTTTTAGGCTAATCTCTCGACTAAAGTTGATTTTGGATTTACGATAAGAATATAGTGTTGAAAAAGATAATCTCATAGTTTCCTATTGGCTAATACATAAGGAAAAGCACATACTACGAAAAAATCCGCCTGTGCATACCTAACTTATGTTGGATAAAATGAAATCTTATTGATCACTACAGTTATTGTAATGTCAATTTTTAATTTCTTTATTATAAATCATAATTAGAGATGGTGATTTTTGTTGGCACACAGTAGCGCACACAGAAAAAAAATTCTTAAATCAAACAAATGTCTTTGCGACTATTTGAAGGAACCATTTTTTTTCTGTCAAAACATATTACAGAGTTTAAGATGGAAATCTCATTTTTACCGTGAAGATATTCGCTAAATTGTCGATCTGAAACTACAATATGTATCCATAAAGGATGACAATAATTGTAGGACGATTTTAAGCCACTATACTTTCGTTAATTAATTAACATTAATGTAATAATAGTGACGTAGAGAGACGTGCATGTAACACTTTAAGGTAGATGTTGCATACATATGTTTCACTTACAAGGATCGCAGGTGCTTACTGGTCTAACCTAATGTACTATACGCAGAGAGCGGTATATATACTTAGTATGTGGAAGAATAGATGAATACGAGTTTAAGGTGGAAATCTCATTATTAACATCATTAATCTCTATTTTTAACGTCACCTAATATTACATACATATGTTGTTTTAGTGAAACAAATACGTATTAACTGATGGAAGGGGTATATGTAAATTGCCTCCCCACAGGTAATAGGAAAAAGGATCGGATTTAATTGGTCTCATAAATTTGTAAACTGCCTCCTAAACCTTTTTAATTGTAAACTCCAATATTATAATAATAATAATAATTATTATTATTATAATTATAACGGGGACCCAATTTACACATGTATATCAGGTAGCTAAAAATTGTGGGAGGCAACGATTATTAATAGTTGCTCTTTATCTCGGGGAGGCCATTTACATATACCCCGGCAAAGAGATGTTTCTTTTGATTCCAAGAATCCTTTTTATGTGTAATAATTAGTTATAGTTGATAAGATACGTATTGCGACGCGGGTCTCAAATAATGTAATGTAAATAAAGCAGATCAATCGTATTGCAAATTGTGCAAATTTTCCTTGGAGACAAAATCGAACGAGCGGGCAAACAAATGGGCCACCTTGTGATGCATTCGCATTTTATATCACTACATATGTAGATAAAATATTTTTTTCACATTTTATAAGAAAAACAGGCACTGTTGTTATAGACTTGCAACTCTACGGTTCATCTGCTTTATTGGAGTACATGAATTGGAGCGCACGTTCTGAATACGTATCTGCGGCGCCGAAAAGTTGCCCAACTCTAGTCATAATACTCTCGAGGCAAATCGTGTAAATCGATTTATATTTATAGGTATAATATTAATATAATACCGACTGATCATGTACAGTCTGCGCTACTGCGTACCAACAAAAATCACCATCTCTATATTAGTTTGTTCAGTATATTGCAAAATAGTTGTTGTTATACTCCATTAATACGATATTCACACAAAAAAGGTATTTTATTTCGATAACACTATATATTATACTTATTAACTAATATTCCAGGATTATAAGTCATATAAGATATGACTTTTGAGCAGCGTGGTCACCATTTCGCAGGAAATGTTCGACCCTTCTGAGATCTAAATTGCATTATTTTAATGGATAATACACCATACCAGTTTGTTAAAGCTTAAAAAAATACCATGGAAAATTTTTTTTTAATTAATTGGCTTGTTTCAAAAGGAATTGCACTCACAGCTAAATATTTACAACTTTAGGAACTTATAAATAATAATCCGATACCCCATGTAATAGATGGTGGTAGAACTGGGCATACAATTTTAAAGTTGTCACCATATCGTTGCAATTTAAATCCAACAGCACTAATACGGATTCAAATGCAGGAATATGTAGCTGCAAATAGCAAACATTTTAAATTACTATAGCTAAAGAATTATTAATTGAACATCTCCAATTCCTAATTACTGAAGAATTCAAAAATTGCATAAGATATATCATTGTCCAAGAAAAGAAGATGTATGAGCTGGATAATATCGTAGAGGATATTACGGAAGGATTTGTTATTACCGCTAATACTGGATTATCATCCTAAATATCTTTACTAAGTGAACCTACCGAATTATCAATATAAAAAAACAAAATTATATTTGAAGTCGTTTGTACATCGTTCTCTATTTGTGGTTATGGTACTTATTTCAAAAAAAAAATATTAAAGTGTCCCATGGGAGTTTACTTTACCCAGAACTGTTGTTGATCCGGATTTATAATAAAATGTATATTGTTTCAAACTTTTTGTTTGATAAATAAGTTGAAATAGACGAAAACGTTTCTTATATACATTTTAAACATTTAACAATTAAATTTGGACAGTGTGATACGGACGCTGATTGCAGCATTATCTATTATATTTTAACGTGAATGGACATAGGACAGCAGATCTCCCTACTGTACAAGATATGTCAAGGTGATTGTCTCTGTTTTTACAAGGCACTGTAAACTCAGAAAGCATCTACACAGAATGGAAGTGGAAATCTAGATGCAATAAGTCATAAATAAATAAATAAATTTTAAGGACATTTTCGACGAAAACAATTATTCTGGTAGGGGACGGAAAACGATTTCACTTTTGTTTTTTTTTTTTATGTAGGGATAACACATCCCCTTATAATGCGATGAGTCCGTTTTGAAAAGCAAATGCCGGATTGTCAAATTAATTTTTTAATTAATTCATTACGCCACACTTTTTTGGAATTAAACCGGATTGATATTAGTACTCGTTTTAAAAATATGTTTAGGGTGATAAGAAGCAAATAAGGTAAAGTCAGGTAAGTGTGTAGTAAAAATTGCATAGTGCGAAGAAAATGTAACACTGTTCACATATAAAGACATTTTGATAAATTTTACACATAGAAGTACGTAATATATGCCCAGTTGTAAGCCTTCAATAGATACGCCTTTTATAATTATCAACGGTTTACTAGAAAAAAAAAGACATTTTAAACACTGTCAATACTACACACTTATACCCAGCAAAATGGGGCAAGTGTGTAGTCGCATTTTATATATTGATAGCATTATCCTTTAGTTCGGCCAAGAGTGTAATACTAAACTAATGCCTGTTTAATAAGGTATAATATATTCACAAATATTCAAGTTAATACACGTTAGGAGATGCGAACTTTTATTTGTAAAACTAGTATGAAGGTTAGTACATTAGTATTATAAGAGGACGTCCGTATTTCAATTTTAAAAATAAATATAGCCAAACTACACACTTGCCCCCCGGTTACACACTTACTTGACTTTACCTTATATGCGAATAGATATCATTCTCTTAAAAAAGCTACCAACGCGTTTTTTTTTCAAATTGTGTAGTGTACTAGTGTAATTACTAGTAATAGTTCTAGTTGTTAGTCTTATATTAAGGATTTGTTGTGCACGGATCACACGCATTTTTTATTATATTTTAGTTGTTCTATTTCTGTGTTTACTTTCAACGTTTATTGAACTGTCCCTTCATTTCATTTTACGACTCTTTTTCCAATTTTAACGTTACTGTCTTTTACCATTACGTGTTCAGTCCCAAATTCATTGTATTACCTAAAAGGCCTTTTGCTGTTTATATTAGTTAGATCGTACACAATTGTAACCACCTTACTTTGACATTCACCGACAATTCTATACTTCAATATATATTTACTGTTTATAACTTTAACACCCTCCAATCGCATAGACCCGACTGTCTTGTTTACCAAAATGCGACAGCGAAGGACCACCCGTTCGATTCTGTGAAATTTGCCGACATAAAGGTCATATAAGGATGCCCCTTCAGGGAAACAAATCAGAATCATCCTATTGTTCAAACACTCCGTGTATCTCCGCTGTTACATGTGTTAGACAAGTGATTGCAAATTGTCCTAAGTGAAATCACTCTTTTCAAAACCGTATATTGTATTTTGTATAATAAACGTAGTTAGAACAAGTGAGTATTTTATTTAAACCCGGACAAATCGGTTGTGGACGAGCGGAACCATAACAGCATGAACTGGAATTACAACGCACAATTTTTGTTCGAGTTTCACTCTTTCGTCGTATTTATTCCGTGAAGGTAAAGTGTTGTCATCAGTGTTGACTTTGGCAAAAAATTGAAAACTGCACTTTTGACATAGCTCTATTTTTTACTCTATATAAGAATCGTTTATAAAAAGGTGTTGTAGAAATCCTTAAGAATCGAGAATATCTTGTTTTTGCGAAAAATCGCTTTGAAGAGAAACGTTTCTTCCAAAATTGATGCGTCTCTAATTTTGTCGATATAACAATTCAATAATATAATGAAAGTGGTTTCTTAATAAGTTTGATTAAGCAGTAACAAATTCATTAATACTTCTAATATTCCTAACATTTTGAGAAATTAACACAAACTTTGATAACTATAGTAAAAATGTTTCATATGTGGTTAGTTATCTCATAAACTATAAGAAATATGTAAACATTTTGTAGATAACAGTTGTATCTTTTGCTCATATTTACTAGGTATATACTAAAACATCGGCTAATGGCGTGATACTTCGACACTAAAAGTTTATTGTGAATAATTTGTACTATATTTAAATCCCTGTTTGTATAAACAGTACGATGTTATTGTTATCATGCGTTTACAATTATAAATATCTAATACTTGCTATTGTTGTATTTCGGTTCAATTAATTAAAAAATTAAATTGAAAACTTGACACATCAATTCACAGTACAGAGGGGCATACGGATCGTGCCCCCCTACGAAGCCGCTAATTTTTGAGATAGTCTAAAACAGAATCCCCTGATTTTGTATTGGTCGAAACAGTTGTGACATTAAGACTGAGATTTTAAAAAATATACATTTTCAAACTGTTTTCTTTAAAAATACCACTCCGAAACGGGAACCTGTAAATTCGTTGCTTGAAACTTTCCCTTTAAATTAAAAAAAAATATATATATAAAAAGAAAATGGTACGCAACATTATTACATTAATAATAATAATAATAATGAGGACATACGGAACGCAGTCATATCTAAACCTAATTATGCTGCACCCGACCCCGATGCCATAGCAATGCTTTGGTGGAAGAAGTTAGAAATACTGCATGAAGAACTTGCATGGATATTTAACAACTATGTTGATGGGGTTACGGCAATTCCGAACTGGCTATGTGAAGGGCAAACAATACTACTATATAAGAAAGGTGACCCAAGTAAACCAGATAATTACAGGCCGATCACGTGCTTGAACAGTGTTTATAAAATTTTTACAACAACAATACACGAGAAGGTATTAGAATCTATCAAACCACTATGGCAATATAGCGTTGAGCAGAGAGGAAGTAAACGCGGTGTGACGGGAATTCGGAATAATATCTTGATTGATGGCTGTGTAACTCTGGATGCTATTATGAAAGAGAAATTTATCAATGGACTGGATTGACTTCAGAAAAGCTTTCGATTGCACGTCTCACGAGCTCTTGGTCGCGTTGTTAAGTGATATGAAAACGCTAGAAAAAATAATTGCAACCATATAACAACTTTTCGAACCATGAATCATTGCACGAACGAATATACCTATAGTTACACATAATACTTGTATGTATATTATGGTGCGAATATGTCAACATTTCTCAATGTAGGGAAATTTTCTTTTACAAAGATTGCATAGGGCGTTTACAAAAATGTGAATCTCTGAATAAGTTACATTATTAACAGATCACAGCACAGCTAATATGAAATTAATAGGTCCAGTATCATTGAAGGATCATCCACCTCCTCTCAAACTGCGTAGCACTGTGCAACCCGAGGGCATTGTACCTGAGTGCGTGTGAAATCGAAGAGGGAGACTTACCAGACTGGGGCCCTCTGACATTAACACTTTTTAAAAGGAATAGGATTGGAAGGCCAGCTGTAAAGCAGCAAGAATAGGGGACACAATAGATCTTTTAGGTCGCAGTGTAACACCACCCTTCTATTACATACATACATACATCATTGAAGCATTCGTTTTCGAACGATGCGAACACTAATTGTAACAATACCACATGAT
Organism: Protaetia brevitarsis; assembly: GCA_004143645.1. Classification (NCBI taxonomy): domain Eukaryota; kingdom Metazoa; phylum Arthropoda; class Insecta; order Coleoptera; family Scarabaeidae; genus Protaetia; species Protaetia brevitarsis. Next base: position 158,745 of record RXPK01000677.1, read on the forward strand.
ACCTTTTCAATGAACTGTAAGCTAGAGTTCTAAAAAATCTAAATCTACAATTCTCTTGAAGATAATGTCTTAGATTGTTGGTCGCTAATTCTTGTTGAATACCTACTGTATGCATCTTCAACATGTATGAATTTTTAGATATAAACCAATTCATTTTTGCTTCAATCAAAAATTATCACGAGTTTTGTTAAATCAACAGGGTTTGTTTTTTTTTTTAAAGGAAACTACTTCTAGCTATTCGCTCGAACAAATACCTTGTTAAAATAAAAAAAAAGATTTGTTAAATTAAATATTAATTTAGATCGAATATTCGAAGTTTAGGTAATTGAAGCACAATTAACTGATATGATTTGGTTAATATGAATAAAATGTTGTTTACCATTATTAAATTATTTCAATAAAATTATTTTATTCTTTTATTCTGAAATATAAATTCGTTTGCTAGCACCTATATAAACGAATCATTTTGTTGAATAAGGTCAAATTTGGTTCGCAACCAAATAATTTTTTCCGGGTAAGTTAGCAAAAATGATTTTTTTTCGATTTTATTCTTATTTTCTTCTTATTTTAAGCACCTAAGTATATATGTATTATAATTATCAACCCCAAAAATCTCATAGTTTTGCCGGAAAGAAAATAATTCTATTGAACATAGTATTTTTCAAAAAGATATTTAAGAGTGATAAGGCAATTTTAATCAAAACCATAAAGTAAAAATATATTTTTTAATTAATTTTGTACCAGATATTTAGAGAAAATTATAAAATGGTCAGATTAATAAAAAGTTAATGGTAGTAATTTTCTGATCAAAATAAATGGCTTTTTAGCAAATTAATACATCCTATACATACTATAACATTGACATCAAAGATGAATGAATAATCCATAATCAAATTATCAAATCAAAAATACCATGTCCCCCACTAGTTTGTGCGAAACAATAAGCAAAGAAACGTCTACGAAAAACTACTAGTAGGTTGATACAGCAAAATTATAGCAAAGTATATGTGATATCTAGTAAGAGCACGTGCCGAATATAGCGACATCTGTTCGCAAGTGGATAAGGCTCGGCTAGCGGTCGATGCAGGTTAAAATTTGAATTGAGTAAAGTTAGTACACTAGCTGACAGGCGACAACACAATGTGATTGATCACATTTAAGAGGGCGCTGATAGGCACAGATTAGCAGCGCAGTAGAGAGCCGCAAGACCATGGGTATGAAAAGGTAGTACGTGTTATTGGAAACAAATGAACATAGCCACGAGGCGGCCGCTTATTAGCATAGGCACCAACTATAGATACGAAAGAAGTTTAACCTGAGTTTGTTGAATGAATGTTGGCAATTATTGCTTCATCGGACTGCAAACAAATGTCTCTAACCTTAAACACTTGTAATTCTAAATATGGTGCATGTAGAAAATTTATGAAAATTTCCCAATTTTTTTAATAGGTTTGTTATAAATTCCCACGTTCTCTCCGCTATAATGACGATTTTGCCACTTTTGACGCTAACAAAGTTAAAACGCCGTCATCTGAGCTCTTCAAAGCGTAAGTAATAAATTTCGATTTGTAAATGAATTTACTAGATTTGATTCAAAATTTTCGTTGTGTAAGTATAGATATGTCTAATATTCACAGAAATTGCAAATTTCCTAGGTGTCGAAGAGCTGATATAGTTAAAGAATCAATTCATATAATTTTGTAGAATTTTTTTTAATATGCCCAAGACACTTTGATAGTTCAGATTAATAATAATCATTATTTAAAGATGTACCTTAACCCATAACCGCTGTTAGTGGTCTGCCAGACTAGCACGGCTATACGGTCAATACGCAACAAAAGTAGGGTCACCGTAGTTATGGGTTAAGTGTGGATTAGGTATTCTTCGTGCAATAATGCTAATGATGAATTATCTCATGAGAATAATCAGCTATTTTACTTGTTTAAACAATATAGTAACGATTTAATTTCGAATTTATATCATTTATAAATTTATTCTTGATTATTGTTTACAATTTCATTCTTAAACATGACTTCTTTGCCTCTTTCCTGTCACTTACTCAAAATAAAGAGCCCTTCGTTAATCAGTTCCAAATTTGCTCAAATATTCTCCTCAACTTAGTTTCATTAAGAAATGTCTTTGTATCTATGAAAACATACAAGAAAATCATTTCTATTTTTTCTAATACTTAATTAAAATTCTTAATAAATAGCATTCAGAATTGAGTAAACCATATTTACAATAGGTACAGTTGACATTCTTTTCAGTTTTTATCGATTACTTGTTAGTGTATTTTTGTTTTCGAATTTTCAGAGTTTATAAGTTCTGCTTTCAGTTGATGTTCATTTGCTATTTAAATGTTCATTATATTTTGTGTATTGACACAATTGACATGCGTTATTCTCTTTTAGAAGTTTATTAGTGATTTTGTTTCTAAGCTAACTAGTTGAGGTTATTTGTTGTTTAAATTAGATATGTCTGTGATTTCTGCAAGCATATTGGTCAATATTCACACCTAATTTTTAATTTAGCAATGCTATAACATAATTTTGAATCTTAAAATGTGGATATTCATTAATAGCATTGTTACGTGTTTGAAAACACCTTTTTTATTCTCAACTGTACACTATCTTTTCTGAAATCATCTAAGTTCATTGAACTTTCTAGTTACGAGAATTGCTATTTACTTATTTCATATAACGTCACGTTTAACCTTGAAATGTTTTTTTTGTAATGTACCGCTTTAATTTGTTGACCTTTTTCTAAATTCTTAAATTGTCAAATTTTAACATATATTAGATGCATTGATATCGTAAATTCCATTAACTCCGTTCATAATAGCTCCGAATTTATTCATTTTGTTGAATTGTTGCACCTTTTTTTGCGCCACTGTACTTGAAACGTTAGAATTTCGCATAATCTCGAACACCTGCATTTCGATACTCGAATCCCTATTGGCATTAATGGCATAGCGCGGGAACTAGATACTCTCCCCTTCCGATTTTCACTTACACTCCAGCCCGCTAAGAGTGCAGACCTACGAGTCTAAGAGGCGACGCCCTGCTGCAACCCTTTTCCGACCAAATTTGACCACGTTCGGTAACCCTGTGGGGGGATTCTGGTCGTAAAGAAACTACTCCACACGGAAGCCGTTTGAGTCCCTGTGTTATGACTACGAGCTTTCTTTTGGAGCCACGCTGACGCGGATTTTGCGAGCCCGCCGCCTACGTCGTCCCTGGACCGGCTTTTCTTCGTCATCCTTCTACTTTCTACTTCTTCCTCACCCTCCCCTGGTGTGGTGACAATCAACCGCTTGTGCATTGTTTTGTTACATGTAAGTTAATTTTAAGAGTTATTTGCTTTTGTATTTGTAGTAACGAACTACCATTGCGTAATCATAATTTAACGTAATTTTTTTGTTTATATTTTGGTCTTTGCGTCATAATCCAATTTAACGTAATCTTTTTTTATAATATTCTAGTCTTTGCTGTCATTGTCCAATTTAAACGTAACTTGTGAAATCATTTTAATTGTTGCTTCATTATATTTTTCACCTTAAAACATGGTAGGTTCAGTTATTTGCATGCTCGATCGAGTAAGTAGATTTTATTTTCTTGTTCTTCTATAAGAATACAAATTTTTAATAATAACCCGGCACTCCCACCAGTTCATGTCATTATTAACGTTGTAATATGTAATACTTAGCCTCACCGAATCACGTGTCAATATAACTGTTTATATAGTCTCTTTGATTTTTATTTAATTTAATTTAACGACTCTTGGCGCACTAGTTTTTTTTTTTGTCATTTAAATAACTTTTTCATTTAATCTAATTATTAACAATAAATCAAAAATTCTGCAAGTACAATCCTTGTTTCCCGACTGGTAATAGTCATTCTGGGCTGTGGTTAAATTACCGGCGACAGCGTCGGGCCAGCGAAGGCAACACCTGACTCAACCAGTGGCGCTTACTCCGACATCTCCTCGGCGCTCCCTGGCCGAAACGACTGCCGATAGTCGCAGCGTGGGAAATAAATTATAAACGTTGTTTATTTTATCTTCTTTCCATCCTTTGGTACTTTGGCAATCATTTATTTTATTTTATATCAATAATCTTTTATAAACAATATTTACCTTTTTTTATTCATTCATTCAATCTAGTCTCAACTGCTGGGAAATTGCTACGATTTTAATACGCCCTGAGATTTCACCGGTAGCAAGATATGTTACGATTATTAGCGAAAAATTACAATCTTATAAATTATTAAAAAATGAATTAAAAATGTAATCATGACATTGTTAAATTAAATGTAAAAAGTAAATATTTTCTTATTAGCAGACGTACCGCACTGATAAGATTAAAGAAAATCGAAACATATCTAATTCTTAAAATCTGGCGCCATATTTCGTAAGCACAGCTGCGCTGGCCGCTCTGTATGGCGACTCGTGTCGTCACGTGTTTTCAACGAAATGTACAGGACTTGCGTTTCTCTTTATTGCTGTCTTGTGCGCAAGGCCGAGAAGGAAACAAAGACGTAAAAGTAGCAAAACGATAAGATCGTCTGAGTGAAGAACAGTAAAAGAGGACAAAAAAGACAATAATAGGAAGACGTACCGATTCATAACATAAAGGAGAGAAAATAAAAACGAAGGGAAGAATGAACTGAAAGCAAATTATGAAGCTGGAATATACGTAAATAAAATGATCTTTCGGTAAACTTCAACAAGGACACGACGGTGTGCCAGACTGAGGTTATTGCAATTCATCATTGTCAGGGAAATAGAAAGATGGACAAAGTTAAGTAAAAGCGTGGCTACTTTGTCTGACAGCCAGTCAGGACTTAAAGCGATAAGTTGCTTAGGTGTTAAGTCTAATGTAATTTGAGACTGTACAAACGCTCTAAATGAAGTCCGCACCTAAAGGAAACTAACAATGGCCTGTATTCCCAGATATTCGGGCATGAAGGGAAATGAGGCGGCAGACCATCTTGCCAGGTGACACTTGGCAAGGTCATTTGTTGGAGCTGGCTCTTCCTTTGGTATTACCAAATTACAAATTAAAAAGTCTATTAATGAACGGATGCATAATTAGTCTATATAGAGTGGTGGCAAAGATCACTAGGTCAGAGACACTTTACCTATGAAAAGCCAAATAACCACAAATCATCCTCAACCTCGTGCTCCACCTGAAGATACTACTAATACGAGGCTACCTATACTAAGTATTATATGGATTCCATAACATTTAAAATATTTAAAAAGAAGAAAAAAGTCATTTCCAATCGGGGTTTATTTTAAAAGATCATCTTAACATGTTTCGGCATGGAGCCATCTCCAGAAATATGAAAGATACGCCGTTACAAAAATATAGGGGAAACTGGTGCGAAATTTGTTAAGAACATCTGAATAATTTGTGTATAGATAAAATTATAATAAAAATGAGATATAAAGCATTACAAGCAATTAATGAAAAGCATCAAACGCACACAAACATATTAAAATATAGGAGGTTAAACCCCGCCTCTATTGTAACTGAATGCAAAGAATATTTGTGTATTTGCAATCAGTTAAATACACAGCATTACCTTGAAAACGTGGATGGTCTGTACCTCACGGAGAAAAAATTGTTGTCAGAAAACCAACAATTGTAGAACAGTTAACTACAATTTGTCGTGGGAATACGATGGCCTACAACTTATCTAAATTTCTATGACACGATTGTAGTTAACGGATTGTATTTCTATTAAATACAATATTGTTGTAAAAATTACTGAAAAATCTATTCCAAGCGTTGACACAATAGTGTGTAATTTTAGTTATAGATATTGTACGAAAAATCACCTTATTAGGAAGTAAAATTTAATATAAATTTTCTTACTATTTACTACACGTCTGTGTGAAAACATACAACAGTATTGTTTTAGATAACACTACAATTTTGTAGTAAAGAGTACTAGGTGTTGTATCAATATAACGCATTTAAATGCAAACTATTATTCAATGTATGAAAAATAATATAATATTAAAATATAACAGTGTGATAAACATATAACATGTAAATATATTTTTTATACATTATGCGAAAAAACACAAAAAAATCAACAACACACCATTTAGCAATCAGCAATAACTCGTGATATGATGTGCAGGCGCATATGACATAACTCTGATTTGATGACCTAAACTGTGTTTACTTATAGAGCTCAGAAGATACCTGTACAATTGAAAAGTAGTCCTTGAATTTGGCCTCGATTAGTTTTCGAACACCCAATACAAGAGAAGCTCCTTAATGTCATCTGAAGTTAAAGTTCTTGAAGCATTCTTCATTTACTTCGTTATCTAAAACAAAAATGAGTTAAAATTAGATAACACGAATGTGATCTCTATCATAAGCAATTGGAAATAGCGTAGAAACTCCTCTATCGCTCCGAAATTAGGTATATCTAATAGGCGCATTAACCACATCAACAGCTCAAAATGGTCAAATGGCCATGTACAACTATTGATAAAACTGACTATCCGTTAAAAAATTGATGGCGCTGTTACTCGAATAACGCCCTCTGACGACTGCAGTATCTCATTGTTAGCTTTACCATTCTAATTCGCCATTGTGTATTTGAATTAGACCACTTATTTAAAACAAAATATCGAAAAAATAGAACTTTTGTGTCCAAATGCCACAAAGCTTGTGTGTACGTCTTCGACACAAACATGTGAAAAAACTGTCACAGTTGTGTGAATTATACAACAAAAGTTAACCACCAATTTTGAAGTATTATTGCGAAAGAAACATGTAATAATTAACAAAAATCTGTGATAAGGTTATATAATTATGCTAATTACTGTCACAATATTTTCTCTACAATATTGTTGTATATTTTTCCAAGAGATTTTTTCCGTGCTCCGCTACTATAGTCTTGGCACCGCTTTAACCTTTAACTGCGCTCGCCTCACCTTCTCCTCTTGTAGCTGATAGCCAATCATGTTGCTGCTCATTATTGTAGTCCTTCAGTTTATCTGTATACGCATTTTCCGTATAATGTACCGGAAGGGCAACCACAATCATCGAATATCTTCGTATGCTATCCTGTAATATATACGATACCACGAAATTATACGAAGAACTTCGATCATTGTGGGTGCCCTTCCGGTGACGTATGCACCGGGCGCTGCTGCAACCAGCAGCACTGACGATCCTTGGAAGAATGAAAGTAGCGTATGCTAATATTGGCCGATTGTTACGCATACTTTTAATTATGAAATATAATAATTCATGTTTTACTTTCCTCCAGTAGCTTTTGCCAATTAGAAAAAGTGACGGTTGGCCATGAGTTATTATTGCGCCTGCGCACGTGGAGTGGCGAAGATGTTCTGTCAGCATTTTCCAAGTATTAAGCAAAACCAGGAACCTGTGACTGAAAACCCAGCGTACAAATCACTAGAGACTAGACTATCAGACCCGCTAGCCAAGTGGATAATACTATTAATTATAAATGGTGATCAGTGTCTCGAATCTGAGAAAACTGTCGAAGGAATTATTTCATATCTCTCAGTGTCTATGATATGTTATTATTAGTGGTTATATACCAAGTTGTAAAGAGTAGATGTATACATCTGACGAAAAAATAGGATTCTATTGTTGATTTGTATGATGATCAATGCAGCTAATCGTTCAACTTGATTGAAGATTGTATTCAGGCTAAATCAAAAATGGATTTGTTTGTAAGTATAATGTATCTATGTCAGTACCATTTGTCCAATAAATAACGCATAGTAGCAACAAACATAACATTTGCATAATCTGCATAGCCTACCTTCATCTCTAATGACGATTAATAGAAGCCAGTTACATTCACACATCGTGCGTTTGTCCATTAGCAACAAGTTTCTTAACGAGAAGCTCTTTCGCTTTGATTTATTGCGCATAAAGAGCTGAGATATGGTGATGGATACTTTCATCTACTTTATGGCGCAGTTATTATTATTGTGTTAATGCGAAGTTTTCACACATTACTGCTGAATTACCTAACATTTCAGAAGTCAGTGAGAGATTTTTTGTTAAAATGATTAACTCCCGATCTTTTTTTTTGCAGAATTTCGGAATTATGTATTGTTATGTTGTTGCTAAAATGTGCAAACGCGATTACTATCACCAACTAGCATCATCTGTTTCTTTATACATACTTTTACAATCCATGCAAACGGTGATGATTTGACTCTTGTTTTTAATTGTTTAAGAAGTTGTAGCAATTATTACTATCAGAAATCTAAAAGCCAAGTTCCTCTGGCACTATTGGGAATTAAATAGAGTGCAAAGCTAGAATAATGTCCTCCTTCATTCAATTTATTTTTATATAATTAGACTACATGTTTCGGTCTACCTAGTAGGCCATCTTCAGGTCTCTAGAATTATATAATACAAATTAGTTATGTTAAATGAAATAAATTTAAAGTTAAATGTAATAAGATAAAAAACATTTTGGTGAAATAGAGTTAATTTAACTCTTTTTTATATAAAATGTTAAGTTGAAAAGACATTAAATTGACCAATATGTAAAAGACGTATTGAACAAAACATAAATTGAGGTTAAAATATGGTAATTAAATGGATGTGATAAATCAATAATAATATAAAATATAAAGTTGTAAACTACTTACATTGTCCTGAGGAATTACAACATGAAAATTGTCGTGGCTTGGTTTGATTTTGAAATTTTTGAAAAAAATTTCGAAAAAAATCTTAGTAATAAATCCAAATATTGAATTTGATGTAGATTTAATGTGAATTAAACGGAAGAGGAGTATGAAGTGTTAAAACTGGTGTGTATGTGAGTTAGGAGATGTTAGGAATGTCACAAATATACCTACCAGGCAGCACTCAAGCCAGCAATTTTCTTTATATACGATATGTCGCAAGCAAGAGCAAGAAGTAATGGATTAATTACGTGTTTTTTTCTGCTATGCAGCCAAGTTCATTGCATACCTAGTTATAAATAAACATTATCTTTTCGTAATCTTTTCTCCGGACGGTCATTTACATCTCACGTTGTGGAGTTATAATGATGAGGTAGCCTTGACTAATTACTAGAAAAAAGTCAGTTGCAAAAACTCAAGCGTCCAAAGCATCTTCTCTAATTAAAATTAATTTTCCCACTGATATAAACTATAAAGACCTCTCACCTCTTCAGAGATGTGATTTAGCGCTGAGTGAATACCTCGACAAAGAAATGGTAATGTCATATGTGGTGAGACCAAAGACTCTCTTTACGAGCTCTTGTCTAACTATAAAGGAATTTTAATTTTTATAAGCAATAAATCACCACAATGGTGCGGCAATTACTTCTTTAGCAGTGGTGCGGTAATGATATGTCTCAGTAGTGGCCGGTATTTGGAATGATTTCGCAATCTTTCGGTGTCTGCAACTGAAATGAATTCCAGTCAGACTTTTGAGATGGTCTACTATTGTTGGACTAGTTGCAAATTAACGGCGTAAAAGAGGTACCAAAAAAGTAATTTTTATAAATATTGTACTTTCTATAATAATATAATATTTGATAAGTTTAATAAAAAAGTAAGTTATTCCAGTAAGGAAAATATAATCAATGAATCAGTATACAGGAGTTTTTTTTTTATCTTGAGCCAACGGAATATCTCTAAAACACTGCATCAAATCAAAAAAAAGATATTAATAAGATTTGTTATAATGTAGGGGGGGCTCACTGAATGGTGCCGAACTCGGTCCCCCACCTCACCCCCCCAGAGCGGGAGGGTGGTCAACTTTGAAATCTTAAATGGGAACTCCCATTTTGCTATTGCAGATTCGGATTCTACGCCATCAAGTATGTAGTTTTTGTTTGAAACTTTTTTCGATTCGTAACAGATTGCGCCGTAATCGCAAAAAACATGATTGTGAACGTCTAGAAAAATACATAAAAAAGAGAAGCAAGCAAACATGATTTTGTGTTTTTTTTTTTATTTTAACATAAACTAACATTTACAGTTTCTTTCCGCTGTGACACGGTTTGGTGCTTTAGATACAATAAGTGAATTAAAATCTACCGAATCGTGTGGTTTTGACGAAATTTCAAACAACTTATTGAAGCGAATTAAGTCCTATATGTGTGACGTATTAACGTACCTTAGTAACTTATCTTTTCGTGTTGGATAATTTCCGAGTATACTCAAAGTAGCGGTGATTAAATCTTTATATAAGAAATGAAATAAAAATTCCTTTGACAATTATAGATATTATTATTATATAGAGTTTACTTTCAAGTATTTCCAAAGTTATTGAAATAATCGTTGCTGCACAGCTTTTTTTAATTTTGTTCGTCGACTTACCAGCAAGCATAATTGATTAATAGAAGTGTTGATACTACACTCTGTAATTTTTGTTTTCGGATAATTGACAGTCTTGATAAGGGTTTAAATATTGCAGGTGTGTTTATTGACTATTCATGTGACTGTGATACTGTTGACCACTCCGCAATTCTCGACAAACTTTATGGATACAGTATTCGTGGAACTTCTTTTAACTTTTTAAAATCATATCTTTCGAATAGGTCTGAGTATGTTAAAATATGTACCTAGCTCAGTAACTACTGATATCAGTAATTTAATTCAGGGGGTGCCTTAGAGGTCAGTTTTGGGGTCACTTTTGTTTGTCATTTACATTAACGATCTTTGCTTTTATTTTAGTGAGTACAATAATCAACATTTATGTATTTATATGGATGATACCACTATTATTATTACAAAAAAAATATTCAAGAGAATTATACCATCAAATCAATAATGTTTGGTCTGATCAAAGTCATTATGTTTAAAGAAAACAAAACTTTATATAAACTCTTTCAATTAAAAGAGAAAAGGACTGTGGCAGGTCCAGTTGATATTGCTTGTACACGCGACATTAGGCTGTTGGGCGTCTTGTTTCATACCACTTTGACTTTTGGAGCTCATACTAACTTGCTTTGTGAACGCCTAGGGGGAGCTTGTTATGCTCTTAGATTTATGTCTAAACATTGCAGTCAACATGCACTTTTAAATTTTTATTATGCCAATTTTCGCAGTTACGTTACGGTTATTATAATACGCGATAGTGGTAACTGGTGTGTGCTGTCAGGTTGTTGTCAGGCATTGCTTTTCGAGAATAGTGTAAAGATGCGTTTAAAAAATTGAAAATATACCTTTGCTTTCAATATATATTTTGGAATTATGCTCATACATTTACAAATATAAATCGTTTTTTTGAAATACATATTTGAATTATTTCATAAGTACCTTACATTTTACATCCCTCCTGGATTCTAGATTGTTGGTTGGGAAAGGTGGCCAGCCACGCGCACTTTAGGCCACTCTAACCGGACCCATTTTTTAGTGTTGGCTGTAAACTCTACAATGGGCTTTCCAGCGAGATTATAATATGCAAGCAGTAATTAAACAGTTTAAACGTAAATTAAAAGATATGTTAATTGTCAAATGGTGACACACTGGATGAATTCTTTTCCTAATTTTTGTGACCACGCTTTTTCCTTTTTTTTTGGCCTTTTATAAACATCTATATTTTATATATAATTTTTTATACATAGTTATTATAATATTTTTTGATAAAATTTAACGTATTTTTCCGTGTTTACGTTTTATACGTTATTTTTCTTCTGTACAATCATCTGGCAATACAAATAAATTTATCTATATTATTAAATAGACAAAATCAAAATAACATAAAATGATAGAAAGAAAAAAAAACAATCTTCTATTAGTAATGGACAGGTAAATATCCAATCACTCCGCACTACTAAAGATTTGATTAATTCGGGACAATTGTTTCGGGAGCACATGAGACCCCATTATCAACAGAAGACCGAATGAATTTTTCTACGTCTACTTGACCCTTGGAATTACCAAGAATTAGGGACGAATGCGGGTCTTTTCTACCCTCATAAATCAATTAAAGTGGAGTATTGCAGGGTTACTGTTTCTCCATTCAATAAGTTAACTCTCTAGGTGATTGTACATTTTTCACTAATTCAAGGTTTTCTATGTTGATTTTATGTCCGGTATTGTTTATATGTTGCGCAACGCCGGATGATTCAAGTCTACCAAATCGATAACATGCAATGTGTTCTTTGAATCTGGTTGTGATCGCACGCTTTGTTTGTCCAATATCAATGTTATCACACTCGCTACAACCGATTTTGTAAATACCCAACTTTCGTTGGGATGAGGTTTATCTTTCGCGTTACCTAAAAGATTCCTGAGTGTGTTCCGCGAGGAAAAACAAATGATCAAACTTTATTCTTTAAAAATGTGGTCGAAACCTTTTGAAATGCGATGAAAAGGTACTTTAACAAACTTTTTGTCGTGATTGTCTTCTGAAATTAAAGTCGTGGCACTTCTAAAGTAATGTTTATATTGGACTTTCTTCACACTCCGGACTACATCTATAGAAGAGTAACCGTTATAGACCGCTACCCTTTTAATGATTTGCAATCGTTGTTAAATCTCGCCTTATTAAGTGGGAATTTTATAAAGAAATTAATGCCGGCAATTTTAAGTTGTCCACAGTGATTAGAGTCTGCCATTATGATTCTATTTGTATTGGTTTCTTTTCTATAGACGTCTAAGTCGGTTTTCTATTAATAAAATTAAACGAACTAATATGATGGTAATAGTGCATGAGACAAAAAAAAATCCTGCTTATTCTTCGTTCTGGTTGATTTATACCGGGTTCGTCAGAAATAAAATAAGTACATACATAAATCGTAAAGTAATGGCTAGAATCGAATTAAAATCTCGATCTAAACGAACACTTTTATACACATTGAAGGAAAAAAATGGCTGAGTTCCACCGTTTCTCAATTAACTTCGCACTTCTTTCGTTTTAAGTACGAAGAATGCGCTCTAAACTTTAAATTCACATTACAAAAAATGTTAATATTTTCTCTTGATTCATCACATAAAACGTTTAATGAAATTTTATATCGTTCATTATTTGAATAGTATTTACTTTTGTAAGGCTACTTTCTTGAGGCCGTTATAACTATTAAAGAGTGTTGACTGATCATATTTGCATAGTACACTCAAACAAGAAAATTATTGAATTAAGCAAAATATAGGTAAATATATGCTCCTAAAAATAATTACGTTAATTTAATCATTTGTCAGTGTCATCTTAACAGTTCGGTGTATTCACTTCAATCATTTAAATTAAATCATGTGCTAAAGTGGTTTCTTACTAGAGTGAATCATCATGTGTTATTATTGGGTGGTTGAGTGCAAACGCTAATTGTTTTTCTCAAGTGCAGGAATGGGGGTTTTCCTCGTTGCAAAATAATATTTTTAACATTTACTTCAATGTTGTAAATGTGTATCTCTGTGTCGTAATGAAGACGTAACACATAAAAACTTATGAAGGGCCGCTGGAGCTTGGGAACAATTGAAATAAGTGTAATCTCGGGTAATAGTTCGATTTGTAACGCTAACTTTATCTCGTAACCTTTATAGTACGTGTTAAGCACACTCCTCGGGTCCCTACTACTATTTTCAGTTATTACTAATGTCATTGTTTGCTCTCGATTCATTCGTAAAAGTGGTTCCTCAAAATGGGATCAGAAGAAAGATTCCACTTCCTAAAGAAGCCAGTATTTTTACCGCGGAAGCTATTGCCATTAAAAAAAGCTCTGGAGTATATCCAAGACCACAATAACTCTTGTTTCACCATTTTCACCGATGCCAAAAGTGTTCTCATGAGACTGCAGAATTTTAATCACACTTCTTCTATTCTCATTGGAGAAATACTTCTCTTGGATTATCTATTGAAAGAACGAAAGAAGTTTGTCACTTATATATGGATTAAAGGGCATTCACAAATCTTTTCAAATGAAATAGTAGACACCTTAGCGAAAGAGGCGCGTCATGAAAATGTTACTGAAAACACACGAATACAGATTTTTTGACATCCACAAGAGAGAGCTCCGAGAGAATTGACAAACACGTTATACCCAGTGCTATGAAAATAAGCCTACCAATTATTACGTGTTGTTTCCGACCATCAAATCTCACCGCTGGTACGACAAAGTCCCTGTAAAGATAAGCCTAAAATGGAACTGCCAGTGTGCATGAACTATTTAATAGCGCTGGAAAACATTAACCTAAACCTTCAAATATACAAACATATGTGTAACATAGGTCTACGTATTTAGCTTCGTCCCTTTGTGTTTTTCCTTTGTGGGTTTTTCCTTTTATCCGTTGGCCTACCTGTTTGTTTTCTATTGTAAGTCACCCGATCGGCCCCGGGTGTGAAGCGAGTCCTTGTTCTCCTTGTCGTCCATTCGGGGAGTTTAGTTAAAGGATATATCATGGACTAGCGTATGTGGCTGATGGTTATATACCAAGGCCAATAATAATAATAATAATAATAATAATAATTCGTAAAAGTGCTGTAGTACAAAGTTCTAGCCGACTTATTATAACTCTTCTAATATTTATGAAAGTAGTTATTACTTCTGAGGTTTTGTTACCTTTTGAGCCAAATTTTTCAAGGGCAAATAAATTCTGGACTTGTAAGTTGGATAGTTCGATATGCTAGACATTATTAAAACATTATTTTTAATTGAAGTTGGTTAACATGAATTATAATTTACAAATCTGTTGGATGATGTTTTTTTTATAAACTGGTTTTGTTAAAATTTTATTGCCATTTCGTTGTAATGCTAAAAAACTTATTTATCATTTTCTCTTTGGAAATAAATTTAATATTAATTTCAATATGTCGAAACTGCCAGTTTCAAACGAATAAAACTACGTTTTTCCTTCAAAACACTCTATATTATTTTTTGAAATTACGCACTACGTATTTTTGGTCTTTATGCTGGATATTTTATCATTAGCAGTTTTCTAATTATTAATATCTGAATTTTATTTAATTTTAAGAAATTCATATTAACTGTAAGATATTAGCAAGTTATTATTGTTATACGTTAGCAAACTCAATTGTTAATGTTTTCCCCTCTTTATTGTTTATCTGTTTGAAAGGCATATTGGACATTTTCGGAAGGTTTGTTTTTCATTTATGTGTTCTTTCTTTTTTTATGTTGCTTAATAATTAATTATTATTACTAAATGTTTGTTTTGGTTCTTCTTTGGACCATAATAGAACCCTTTTGATTGTATGCCCTGTCTAAACTCTGTTTGGGTATTAGAATTAGTTCAGAATTTTACATGTTTTAGTATTTTTTATAATTGAACGGAATTCTAGAAACGTATTTTCGGTAGCAGCAATCCTAGTAGATCGATTTAAACTAGTCAGAAACGGGAATCCTTGTGTTGTCTGTTGATTACAGTCTACACAGTTTTCCTAACCTAGTTGTGAAAAGGCGAACAAATGCATAATCCTGATTATCTATTAACAGGTCGTCTACATGTAACAATAAAAAATAAAGAGTAAAAGATTTCGAATATATATTAAGTAAGATAATTGTTAAATTTGTCATTATTAATCATTTTAATATTTTGTCAGTCATATTCGTGCAAAACCAAATTGATTATATTGGTATTCACATTACCGACAAAATAACTCTATTTTCGTTCCGTAATCACGACTCCAGGATAGTTCAATACTCATCAAGAAATTTTTATTACAATGCAGCTAGTATAGCGCTTCGTACACCAATGGAACCACTTTAATATTAGGAACAAATCTAGTGTTCGTTTTCGAAATATTATGACCATATTTAAAATAACTCCCTTTAGTTTCCTTTTAGAATTTTTCGGGAGTTCTTGTCCATTTAGTATGTAGTTAGTAGGTTTACTATTAAATACCCCAGCTTGTTGCATTCTCCATAATATATGAATAACTGTGAAATTGTTATTGGTATGTGCAACTTCTAACATTTTTCTTATTTTCTTTTATTCTATTTGATTCAGGAGCAATTTGTAAAAGAGATCATGGCATTAACGTTTAATATAAAAGGTATCACTTTGTTGTCGCATGTCGTGGCTTACTAATATCTATTAATTAATGTACATTCCCAACAACTAGACGAAATCTAAGACAGAAAAGTAAGAAAGCTAATAACGTTTATCTAAATCCATAATATAATAATCGAATGAGTCAAAAGAGAAAGAAAAAATAATTTACAAAGAATGAGAAACTAAAAGTATACATGAAGAAAAAATCAAAAAACAAAATTCTAAGAGCATTAACAAAAGTAAATTAATTGAAAAGCAGTTTTGTTTTCTAAAATAAAATTTGAAGATGTACCCCAAACAAAGAAAAAATAAAATTATTCTTAAAATCATAAAAAATAAACTAAAAAATTCATCTATTGAATAGCAACATTACTTAAAGTTGTTTTATGGACATTTGCTCTAAAGTATTAAGATTTCCATTAGTCTTTAGGTTATGAGACAACATATTATATAATCTATGGCCCACATGCTCTACTACCTTTCCCACAATGCTCAAGTTAAGTTTAGAAGTATGAAAATAATGCTTTTGTCGGGTATTGTATTAATGGTAAGTATGTTAAGTAAGTAGTTGGATATTGATTTTTATTCTTATGAATATGCCGACAATATGTTAGATGCTTGAAAATATGGTTTACAGGAAGTGATAGGTGAAATACAATTAATGACTCTAATTAAACGCTTTTGAGCCAAGAAAACCTCGCAGGACACCACGGTGATTGCCCATAAAAGAATACCATACATAAGTCTAGATTGAATTTCGGCAAAGTAGACAGCAACGCACACACTAGTGGACACACATTTCTAAGGATCTAAATAAAAATGCTTTGCTGTTAATAGTTTTTACAAGATCTTTGCAGTGCTCTTGCCAGATCAAACTTTCCTGTAGGTGTACTCCGAAGAACTTTATCGATGACACACCCTGAAGCAACCTACCATTAATTTCTATTGTAGCTGTAGTATCATGCCTTTGTCTGGTATGAAATACTATGAAATTAGTTTTGCTTTCATTAATAAGCAGCTTGTGGTAGAGCACCAGGTGTACATATCTTTCATGGCTGTGTTAGTAAGTCTTTCGGTATCCATAAGATCAACACCAGACGTTACTATAGTGATATCACATGCATACATTAAAACACAAGCCGTGGATATAAATTCCACTAAATCATTTGTATACAGATTAAACAAGAGAGGGCCAAGAACGGACCTTGTGGACACCGTAAGTGACAGGTAAAAGCCAGATTTATACGTACGAGTACTAGCCGTTGAAGCATGTCTCCACTGATCGCATTGAACTCGACCATTAAGATACGACGCAATCCAAAAGGCGGCATTTCCGCGTATTCCATTGAATGACAATTTATTTGATATAATTTATGATATTTAGTAGGATCTCGTGTTGCACAGTGTCAAAAGCTTTGCTGAGATCATATATACAGCTAATGAGCTTGTTTTATTATCTATTTGTTCTAAAATATAGTTATAGAAAGAGCGAAGCGCCTGTGTCGTAGTTTATTTACGAATCCATGTTGAACTGATGTAATATTTGTATTTTGAAAAGGAGTTCATACGAATCAGCATGTAGTATTTCAAATATTTTCAAATTATCGATGGCAAGTATATCGGCCGATAATTAGTAATATCCAGTTTGCTGCCTTTCTTATGTATGGGAATAACAATCGACAGCTTCAATTTTTCAGGAAAGATGCCTTGCGAGAAAGATAAATTTACAAGATATGTTAATGGCTCCGCAAAAAAGAATTCGAACTCCTTAACTATATTACCACATAAATCATCAAGTCCTGTCGAGCTTTTATTTTTAAGATTTAAAATAACCCTATAAAACGAGTAAGATTTAATATTTTACTTATAAATACTAACAAATAATACAGAGATTGTTCTCTATTAGAAAAATAGTTTTACTAGCTTAAAATTAAAAGTTTCCACATATTTTTTTAGTTTTTTACAAAAAAAAAGTATTATTTCAGAAACTATCAAGAATTAAGAATCAAATCCTTATGCTAATCGAGGTAGAATTTTGCACTGCAATCAAATAAAGTTATCGTGTTCCATACGAAAAAAAAGGTTTGTTAACAAAAGAGTACCCATATTGCGAACGAGTTTTTCTACGCTCTGTACATATACATATTTGGTATGTTATTTTGGGTAAATATTTCAAAGAAAATGCCTTACTAGGATAAAAGTTATAAGTACCTATATAAAAACAAATATATATAAGGAAAGGAGTAAATCATTTTTAGATAGACTGTCTGTATATTAGGTCAGTTAACTTCCATTTTTTAATGCAGACCATGAGAAAAATAGATTGTAGTGAATTAAATTATAAATTTCAGATATAACAGAAGGTGAATGGGCGTTAGTTATAATTCCAGGAAAAAAATCGGTAAATATTATGTTGGACAAATTTTATATAAAGACTCTGACACTGAATCTGATGAAGTGCGTATGAAGTTCACAAGAAAAACAATTTTTAACCAAACTTCGATTTTTAAGTATCCCCGAGTTGATGATATCGGCCATGTTCAAATAAATGATATTCAGTTAGTGAAGTATCGTTTGCAGGTTATTTTTTTTCAGCAATTACTTAAGTTAAAATCTATGTACGTTCAACTTTTTTATTAATAAATATATTTTAGATCTATAAAAAACCATTTTAAAGGTTATTTCCACGAGCATATTGGACTTATCAGAAATTATTAACACTATTGCAATATAAGTGCGGGTAAGTGCGTCACGCTGTCGTCAAAACAAAAAAAAAGTGCGCCACGAATTAAAAACATTTTATTTACACCTCATTTTATCAATACCTTTACATCTTGAATGTATCCACTGCACTGTTTATACAGATTTTAATTCCAACTTTACCCGCAGAAATGGCATCACATTAACGTTGAATTAGTCAAATTTCTGTGTGCCCTTATCCCAACTAACCTGATATTATTTTAATTAAAAAATAGAAAAATGACCGATTTCAAGACACAAAGTGAAAATATTTCCTTACGGTGCCGCAGGCAACTTTTTGTGTTGAAATTGAACAAGTTCCTAGTTTTTTAGATCAACTTATTACAATTCAATTATTTTCAGTTTCAATGAAGAAAGGTGTCAAGTTTAACCGAAACTATTAGTGAAAAAATAATTTCCATCTAGTAAATAAATCGCAATTTTAAATTCAACTAATTAGGAAGTACTTATTGCAATATAATAGCCGACGAACTAGCTAAGGAGGGCTCTAAGAGACACTTCATGGGTCCAGAGCCCGTATGTGGAATTACTAAGAATTCCGCAAGAAGGGAGATCCGGACCTGATTAGATAAACAAAATACAAAGAAATGGAAGTCGACTGAAAGTCAACTGTATACCAAAGCGCTGATAGGGGAGGTGTATGACAGTTTCTCTGATAACCTACGCAGGCGCAGTAAGAAAGAAGTTAAAAACCATTACTGGAATGGTAACTGGACACTGTCCCCTGAAAAAGCATCTATACCAACACAGGCCGGGTAAGCGAAACCGTTGTGTGAAGATGCGACTACAGGGAAGAAACGAGTTTACATGCAATCTGCACATGTGAGGAACTGAAGGTGCTCAGGCAGAAATATTTCGGGAGAGATCTATTGGAGCCCTCGAAGGTTCTTAAGTTTCCACTGGGCAAGATACTGAGCTTTATAAAGAACACCAAGCTGCTCGATTGGAAATAAGAGAATTAATGGGGATTGTACAATGAGCACCTAGCTCAAGTGCCCAGGCATTAAGTGCCCACCCTAACTTTAATGAATGAATGAATGAATGAAGTACTTATTACCACACGTCACCTATCAGTAGTGATGGTGATTTCTGTTGGCACGCAGTAGCGCACGCAGAGAAAAACAATTGTTTAAGTCAAATTTTCCACTATTTAGAAGAACCTTTTTCTCAGTTAAAACGTATGTCCTTTAATTAAAAATAGTGTTATTTTAGTAAAAGAAATGCGTATTAACTAAAGGATATACTCTTTAATTAGCGGCAAAGAAATATTTCTTTGATTCGAAGAATCCCTTTTATATGTAACATTAGTACATACTCTTCAAACAAAGCATGTGAATCGATTTATATACATATACGTATTTTCTTCTTCTTCTTCTTCTTTAAGTTTGGGTGGGCACTTATAGTCCAGATACTTGAGCTAGGTGCTCATTGTACCGTCCCTATTAAATCTCTTACTTCCACTCGAGAAGCTTGGTGTTCTCTATAAAGCCCAGTATCTTGCCCAGTGGAACTCTCGAGGGCCCCAATAGATCTTTCCCGAAATATTTCTGCCTGAGTATTTTCAATTCCTCACATGTGCAGATTACATGTAAACTCGTTTCCTCCTGTATATAGACGTATATGTTAATATCTTACTAGACTTAAATGTATTTCGGCAGTCCCTATATTTAATATTGAAAATAAGGCGAATGATTCGCTTCTGTGCCACAAATAGCCGATCACAGTCTGTTGCTCTACCCCATGTTATTATAGAATACGATAGAATAGAGTAGACCAACGCATAACATACACTAAGTTAACTTTTAAAGCCCAAAGTGAACTTTAATTGCATGATTGCATATACGCAGAATTAAGTTTCTTAGCGACGTAATCTATGTAAGTTTCAAACGTGAGCTTCCCGTCCAGTGGATTCCCAAACTTTGGCTGAAGCAACAAATAAAAGTCAGATCCAGGTAACCGTCTTTCAGGAAAATAAATTATTGCACTTTTCTTTATTTAGAATTAACTTATTTTGATTGCACCATTCTGACATCTTTTCTACTGTCTGATTAACTGCGATCAGCAAATCATTGTCACTATCCGATGAATCCGCAAACAACACTATGGACCATGGTCAAAGATGTTGGGAAGATCATTTATAGCTAATATAAAAAGAAAGGGGTCCGGAACGGATCCCTGAGGTGCCCCAATATCAACATCGAACTCACTCGAATACGTCTGGTCTCCTTTTACCATCAATTTTCGATTAGACAAATAGGATCTGACCCAATCAAGCGGCAATCCACGAATCCCAACACTATGCAATTTCTGACACAACAATTGATGATCTATGCAATCAAATGCACAAGTCAGATCAAAAAAGATGCCAACCACATGCTTATGACGGTCCATGTTATTATATATTATTGTGATTTCTATAATAGATTTGCCCGGCTAATAGTTTTTTTTAAATCAATAAAGAACTATCTAATTAAATCTCTATATATTTTAATTGCCATGCCGAAGAATGGGAAGGATCCGTCAGTAGAACCGGAGAATTTTGAATGTTAGAAAATCCGACAAAACTGGTCAAAACGCAAAATATACATATTTCGAAAAATACCATTCCGAACGAAATCCCGAAAATAGTTATCGTTTAAATTAAATTTCTGATCTTTTTTTTCCTCAAACCCATACGAATTTGTAAAAGAAACGACTCATAGTATGAACTGCTACTACTTTTGAAATAAATTTTAGCAAATATTGCTGTTTCGCCATGAAGTAATGTTTCTTTTTTTTGCGATAAATCGTTACTTATATGTGTAACCATCTATTCCTAAACACTTTATTCTTGTATCGTCACCCCCAATATTCCGATATACATAAAATATTCGTCCGGTTTTAGTCCCCTTATAAAAATCTCTAAATATCCAACTTATTTATATACACTGAACATTAACATGTACAATACGAAATCATCTTCCTTTAACCTTTTATGTTTACCAATAGCCTCGGAATATCGACGAATTCTGAATGTAGACGCGGCCGAGCCCCACAAAATTTTTATAAAAGGTTACAATTTTTGTCGTTTTCGCCACATAAAATAGATTAACTTTTTATAAGAAACATACTTTCCCCAACAATTTCGTTCAATTAAGATGTAATGCACGGCATAGTTCTTTCCGTCTAGTTTTGCTTTAGGTGGAATCCGTTTTTTTTTTTTAAGAAAGGATCTTTGGAAAGTTCTTAGCGTATTCATCCGAGGCGACACCACAGAAGAGAAACTGGTTAGAATGCGTACCAGTTTCGGTAGGGTGTATCTGTAAAATTACTCATTTTATATGGTCCTGTTAGGCCATAAATTAGATCTCAAATTCGACTGACCGCGCTGTGCGAGTCGTGCCATAGGCGGAAAATGCGTTATACGCACCGTTACCTAGAGAAATCCCAATTAATTGTAGTCGATAAAATATGACAATTGATAGCGGAACGCAGGCTATCTACATATTAATGTTGCGAACGGAGAAGCTTTAAATAATGCAAATCTCCAAATTACGGTTAGTTGTATCGAGGGGAAGGAGTTCTCTGACCTAGAAACGACGCTTGTTATATTATTGTTAAATTTTTGGTATCTAAGGAAATGATGTAATGTTAGTGAAATTTGTCCTCTAAAAGAATTCGCAGAAATGGGAACAAATGTGTTCATTTTAATGAAAGTTAATTTTAGTTGCGATTTTTTTTATAGTGCATCAATTCAATTCTTTCAGAAAAGTATTTTGAAATCCTGAACTGGTTCCTAAAATTTGTCTTTATTAACTGATATGTTATACTGATATAATTATATATTATATTATTATTATATTATTAATTTAATTAAATTATACAGTTACATTCACTAGAATCTATTGTTAGGGCGGATGTAATCTTAAAGTTTCATGCTTTTTAGGCAGGGGGCGGCTGCCTCTTAAAGAGCCACAGGGCCATGGCCTCACCATTGCAAAATCACAAATTAATCATTAAAAGCATTTATTTTCTGTAAAAATACCGATAAATACACGTACGACAAGACACAGAGAGAGAGAGAGAAGAGACACACACATTTAAGACAGAACGAACGTTGCGATTCCATGATTTTGAAAACGCGCTTTGTCTGTTATTTCTACAGGCAAGCGTCGGACTGGGGCCACGTCTATATTGGCCCCGATTTTAGGCGTTTGAAGGTCTCCACGCGGAGCTAACGGAAGTATACGCAAATTTACATCGAAGTGTGGCCCGCTGCCCGCTGGTTGATCGAGCCACGCGTCGTCAGTATATCGTCCTGCTGGCATGTGGGGAGAAGGATCTCCACTATCCATGGTAAGGTAAGCGTGTGACTCAGACGCAAACGACCGTCGAAAGATCGACTTTTGGAGAGTAAATAACATATGGTAGAGGGCGTCGCATACGAACGGTTTAGACACTGACCGCAATAAAAATTATGTAGTATTATTCTAGGATGACATCGCTAATTAATAACTATACTATTTCAAATCAAAATGTATTACCATTCATATCTTTCTTAGGGTAAAAATTATGAAAATGAATATTCATTATATTTTACTCGACGATCTTCCCTTAAATAACTCATGTGCTCTGTGTTGTGTAATGTTTTCGTCGACATAAAATCGCAAAAACACCTGCATAATTTGCGTTAGTTAGGTGAGGAATGTAAACAATTGACCCATGTATGTACATGCAGTTTAAAAGCAAAATATATGCAAGGCTGAAGAAAATGCGTTAGTATTTATATTTAGGTAGATAAGTATTCCTGATAAAAACTTAGCGTACTTTTATATTTTAAAGTGCTTCTAAATTTGTCTACATTAAATATTTTGTGTCGGTATTATTTTAGTTAGGGCCATTATTACAATCGCGGTTTAAACCGTAGATTAATAATCTTCGCAGCAAAGCATATGTAGAAAATTCAGATCTATGTTTAAACACAAAACTTCGCATAAAACATAGGCATCATAAAAGGTTAGCAGTCCCTCCTTTCTGAATGCTTCTTGACAAGATTCATGGTGTTGCAGATTGTACATGATTCTAACTGCCCGTTTTTGCAGGAAGAATATGCGGTCTACATTTAATCCAGCACCCCAGTGTATGATACCAAATATCATTCTAGAGAAAAAAATTGAGAAATAATAGGTTTTTAATGTAGATAAAGAAAACGATTTCTTTAGGTTATACATGGCATAACAAATTTTTGATAATTCTTTAGAGAGGTGCTCCACGTGATAATTCCACTTTAAATTCTCGTCGAGTAAGACGCCAAGTATCTTCATGATTCGATGAATTTAACATTTTCTCCATTGAGGATAAAACTGTAGTATGCACTGGGTTTTATCTGAGTTTATGCACAGATTATTAAAAAACATCAGGCATGGGTGTTGATATTAGAGACGACATAGTAGTGATATACGATGATGAGGAACAGGTAGATAAGGAAGATTATAAGACCGCATCTGGTCGCATTGTAAGAAAACCGGACAGGTTTAATTATAATAATGCTTGGACAAAATAACCACGGCTACTCAAGGGGTTTTGCGAAAGCAATTTTATTTTGTTTTATTTTTTTTGTTTTAAAACGTGACAATTTCTTTGCCTCTTCCGTGATATATGCAATTTAATTCTCTGACAATTAATAATAGACCTACATTTGACTTGTATTTCACTTTATTTGAAAATTAAATTTAGTATTATATCTATGATGAGATGCTTGTTCGTTAATAAAGCATTACTGATTAATTTTATTATTAATACGGATACTTATGACTACCTAATGACATATTTCGTTCATTTTTGCAACATAAGTGCGCAAAAATACTTTTATTGTGATAAACTCCGGAATAAATTTTATGAACAAATATTTTTTTTATCTGTGATTAGTATTTTTATTTGCAAAGAATAAGAAAAATATAACAATACGTTCTCTTAACTTCTCAGGTTATCTTAAAGGAACATTAATTTATAGGTAATAGTAGAGGCACATTGAAGCGTTTCACATCATTTTTACGGTGGTGTAAAATGAGGCGATATATATCTCTAAAAGGTATAACCATTCACCGGCATGCGATAATTAGATATATATGCACGAACATGTAATTTTCTTAAATATAGGTAACAACTATGAAAGGGGTCCTTAAGAGGTAATATGCAGGAAAAGACACAAATTTGATGTATATGTGTATGTATGCGTAATTTTACAAAACATACCACTCGTATTGTTCAGAATTGAGAAATGATGATATAGTAGAAGACCTAGTTTTACCAAATTATTTTAGAGCGGTTGTTTAGCATGAACAATAATTATTGTTGAATATAAATGAGAGACCTGAAAGAAATTAATGGTGTGATTTCTCTGAAAATAAGCATTTATAAAACTTCATGATGATTAAAGGTTTCGAAAATTATATGAAACTTTATACACCTTTCTATCGGACATCAAAGCTGTTGCAGATACGTAAAAAGTTTGTTCCAGAAACAAAAATGTTTACTAGGAAATGATTACATTCAAAAAACGTTTCTTAAATGTTTACAGTTATGTTTCCGGAATGTATTCAAACGCAACGTTTCTCTTGAGACGCTTCTAAGGGCGGACATGTCGCATGTTCTGTATAGCAAACAAAAACGTTTCTGCACGTTACACTTAACGTTTAAAGTAAGTAGTGGAAATATAGGAAGAAATATTTTTATAGATTTTATAAATATAATGTAGATATCCAACTAAATAAGCAATCGATACAATACAAAGATTTACATTGTTCTAAAATAAAGCATTAAAAAGAAATAAAAAGGGATATCATGGGAGATCTAGATTCATCAATGCATGCCAGATTACTACTTCCGCTTGTAGTTTGTTTGGAAAGACTGCGGGCAGGAGTAGTTTTCCATCCTCACTATAATGCGTTCGGCAACTAAGGCGAGCTTTTATGCATATGTTTATAGTTTATTCCCTATTTATAAATGTTTACGGGCCGATATGTATGTAAATTTTGATAGATGTTGAAGATCTCGGCGAATATAGTAGTTGTTATCGTCAAACCAAAGTGTTTCTTTTTCACATTGTGTATTAAAAGCAGTGTTTAACATATTTCGAAATAGTTTTTATATAAAAACTTGCGATGTGAATTGAAAAGTTTTACTTATTAATAAATTATTTACGTTACTAAACATTTAATTGTTGATAAAATATATGGGCATACATGTATAGCTCTACCGTAGTTTAGATAGATAACTCTCTGTAGGTATCGCCAATAAGTTTACAATGTTGCAATTTGCTTAAAAAAGTGGCACTAGCAGATTATAGCTGACAAGAAAACAGTAGTTTAGCTTGCCAACCACAAATAATTACTAATATATGGCAGGTTGCCTGTTCTATTTTATAAAATTACGCAAAAGATTGACAAATAGCTCTTCTTTATTGATGTGGAACTTTCAAATAAATTCTGCTTTTCTAAACTAGTTTGTACTTCCAGATTATGATTTGGTAATTGTTTTATCAATCTCCAAATTTGACCTTCAAATTCCTCTTCTCTTTGTCAATTTATTTCTATTATCCGCTTTAAACCTTAAGTGCAAAACAGTGATACTGTTTCCTAAATTTCATCAGTTTCATTGAGGTACCTCTCTTGCCTCAAATTTTGTGAAACCGGCACCATGGAAAATTTTTTTTTTTTTAAATTTGGGAAAAGAGACTCAAGGTCGTCCACTAGCTTTATATAATGGTAGTATGTTCAGCTATACCCTATAGGGCCGTACCTTGGTGAGAGAAGGCGCAACACGCTAGAACCACAGCAAGACTTACATATATCCAAACACAGAATAGCAATAACGAGATCTCTCTTGGCTTTTCTGGATTTACAACCATAGTGTAGCCAACAAGCTGCTAGAATCGGTTATTTCCGACGTCTTGCTGGAAATGCCATCGGATATAATCTGTACTTAACCAATGATTGATTCATACTTCACTATCTTTTTACCAAACACAAAGGAATGGCGATGCAACGAAAAAGCAATGACGCTAGCAAACACCTGCTGGTTTACGGACAGTTCGAAAACAAAGGAGATATAGAATATACTACAACTTTAGACAACACATAACGATTATCCAGGCTAAAATCACCACTATTGATATGTGTGAACAAACAGAAACCAATAAACATTTTTATTGACAGTTGGGCGCTGCTGAAAGCACTAGAGTTGAGAAAGGTTGATCCTTTCCTAGAGAACCTGAAAACATGGATGGGCTAATTCAACAAAGCTTTGAGCTAATTTAAGCCTTGAGCCTGGACTTGTTGGATAAACTTCAAGATAACGTCTGGTCTACAATAAGCGCTATCAGGCGCAGTAGATGGAACGATTAATTAATTAATCCATGCTGATGCTCTCTCCTCCATCCTAAAATCCTGATCATCGTAAACTCTAGCATAAATTTCTGTAAAAATCCTATACTTACACATGTTTCGGACAAGAGTAAATATATATAAATTTATCGAAAAATTATCAAACATCTTGTTTAATTATGCAAAATTGACGTTAAGTTTCAGATATTTCAACTTTCATCCAAAACTTTCCAATTTGCGATTAAGAACGCAGGCAATAATTATAAAGGAATTCTATCATACATTAGATAATTTAGATATCTAAGCTTTCGTAGCATTTATTTGCCACTTCATACAAGACAAATAGTTAGTAAAGTAAAGGCAACTACTGTACTTTTCTAAATAGGTACTATTCTGATGGAGCGGAAAATAAAAGTTATGAAAGCTTTGCAGAAGAAATTCGTGGAAACAAAATTTCTTGTTACAAAAATAAATTTTGAAAAGTTTTCATTGAATAAATGAAAATTTGTAAGTACTTGAAATTTTAGGACTGATGAAGAGAATTGTAATTGCCGAAAGGGTTCCAATCTAAACTTTATTTGATTTTAATCCTTTATTTCCACGAATTATTTTTTTCTTAATTATTAATATTAAGGCTAATAACAATGAGAAAATAAAGAAATTACATTATGAAAGCTTAGATATATAAAAAGAAAATTATATTATTTTATAATTTTTGACTGCATTTCTGCTCCCAAATTTGAAGGTTTTTAAGCTCTAAATATCTAAAATATCTTGAAAATGGTAAGATAAATCTGATTTCACCAATGATTTTATCTTGAAAAAGTAGCCCAATTCAAATTTTCGCTGCAATTTATGCATGGTTACCCATTATGTACATCGAATTTGGTCCATCCTGTATACCTAGCTGTGAAGGTTATGTCATGGGGATATGAAAATAGATCTCAGTTGGTGTTCATCCGAGGCACCATGAACGCTCAGCGTTGAGTGGGTAAAGTGGGGAACCCTATGTTCTTTTATACCTTCAGCAGTTCGAAGGCCCACTTTTCCAACAGAATAAAGCCTGCTCTCACATAAGCTAAAATTTCTCTAAATCGGTTCGACGAGGCCGAAGCTAATCTTCTGCCATGGCCCCCAGATATCCCGACCTCCCGCCAATGGAACACGTGTGGGACATTATGGAGAGAAAGCTAAGAAACTTAGCGAATCCTTCGCAAACCCAGGAAGTTCTTCGGCATGAATTGCAGGTTGCTTGGGACAGCATACCCCAAGAGGACATCGAGCACCTACTGGAACCAATGCTGCGAAGAATGATATAGTGTAAGACAAATAAAAAATTTTAAAGTTCGACACCAACTACAAGGTTTATTTAAATCAGTTTCCTTTTCACCAACAGATTGTTTTTGTTCTTTGACTGTGCTTTTCAAAGAATAATTTTCCGTATTGAGATTCTCATTTAAGTCCTCATACATTTATATGGTAGTTTTCATTTTATACAAATATATAGTTCTGCCCAATTCATTTAAAACTTTTTCGGTGTCTGTAAAGTAATCTAGGGCTTTGAACTTCAACTGTATACATAGCATAGAATCATAATAATAACTAACCACAGAATTACAATACATTCTTTGTTGAAAACAGCAGCACAAAAAGCAATTTAGCAATGTTACAATGCTTATTATAGGAAATATAAATAATGATATACAAGTTGACAGCTAAACATTACTACTTACCAAAATTTTGACATGCCTGATTGATTTCTTACTGACGCATACAATGTACACTGTAATTATCAACGAAATATTACTGTAACTAGCAATTAATCAATACTTCCTTGCTTTCCAATGGAACACAAATTCCAGAACGACATTTAGTAATACACGCACACCTCTACCGAATAAGAACTACGAAAAAATGATATATTGTTTTTCTGTGTGAATACCATAGTATTTTACATTTAATATTTATTATTTCATTTCGAAACGAAATAAGCTAATCAAATATTGATGATAAATAAAAATGGAATTACGTGGAGGTGTCAGCTGATTTATTATCTATTAATCTATTTTTTACATTTCGTTTCTGCTTTCTAATATTCAACTTGAAAATAACGTTTGTTATGATTTTAATAATAATAATCATACATAAACGGCACTCATTCTCCTGGTCCATTCTAATTTAATAATAATAAAATATATGGAAGGAAAAAAGCAAAAAACATAAACAAACTCAAGGAATGAAGGGATTTGCAAAGCTGTCATTAAACTTAACATTAATGGTATCTGCTCCTATATGGAAATCAAGCTACAGAGTAGACTACAGATTTCGAACTAGGAGCAGACACTATTAACATTACTTAAAATATTCTGAATAAATTACTCATTTAAACTCTGAATTAAAATTAGCAGCCACTTGGGTGAATGGAAGTATTTATTTAAGTAAATTAGATCGTGTCACCATAAGAGGTGTTATGGTTGGGAATGGTATAATGAATTTGGAGCAACAGTGAAGGCGAATCAAGTCTATTTTGACTAGGTTCCCTTGGAAAACAACTACTAGTATCAATTTTTCGACGTGTAAGGGATGTCAAATTATACCTACACAAAGGAAGATAAAGTAGTGGCAACAGCAAATTACAGTTAGATGACGGAACAAGTGCTGAATTATCTAGATATTTAGTTTATTTATGCATTCACTTTCGATTATTATTAACATTTTTGGATTAAATGATGATATATCATGTAGCAATAAATAATATCATACTTATAAACAAAAGTATTTGCATAATAATTGTATAAGTATATTGAGTACAGTTAGCAAGATGCGCATCCAGGTTTTAGTTACACCAAATCTTAGAATTTATAATAAACAGGGAATAAAGTGAAAGTACAGATACTTACTTTTTCTGCAATTCTAATAAATATACATACAAATACTAACCGCATATTAGTTCTCATTTCATACTTACTTCCAATATAAATTATGCATAATTTTCTTTACCTTTTAAACTTTTTAAGTACGTTTAAACATGTGACTGTCACAACCCTTTCGCCATCAGCATTACAAAAATGAGTGAAAAACGAATAATGGCATTTCATTTTTCTTGGCGGTATGGTGTAAGTAAATTATTTAAAAAAAATTCTACAACCGACTTTTTCAAGTTGTTTTACCTTAAAGAATTTATTGTACTAAATTAATAAAACTAAAAACAAACATTAACATTACTTAAAATATCAGGTCTGGAATTTATCAAATTAAGTGTAACTCTTGTGGCTCTTGTTATGTGGGGCAGACTAAGAAATCAATTGAAATAAGATTTAAAGAACACGTATTATATTTGAAAGATTTTGTTGACACTGGGCATAATTTTAGTCATGAAGATCGCATCTTACAGGAATAAATACAATAGCAAACTATTTAATTCTGACTTGACACTTAGTTCTGATTACAGTTTGTTGAACGTATTTAATGAATATTAACCTGTTTAACGTCTTGACACTAAATTTTCATGTTTTCTTCTCCGCAATTTTATGTTTATTTCTTTTCTCAAGCTATATATCTTTATTTATCATCTCACTTGTCATGCACGTGTCAACATGCTGCTGAAGATGAAGTAAATTTCTGCAAAATACGTATACAATAAAAAATTTACACTAAAATTTTATTGTTTGTGAAGAAATTGAACTTTGTTATTTTACTATTAACATTTTCTTCACACTTACAATTCAATTCGGGATCTTATATTATGAATCGGAACATAGATAAATACATACATTGATATCGAAAGGATTTGAGGTCGAGTTCAAATCCTCCTTCTGCAAACATTTCTTAGCTTGAGTGTGATATAGAAGTAACCTCCCATGAGATAACTGAAACGTTACAAGCATGAGACAGTAATAATAACATCGACATGTTCAAACAAAGGCCTGAAAGGACATGGATGGGTGGCTTAATTATCCTTTTAGGTCTTTGGTGTATATGTGTTATTATCATTGTCTTGTGGTTGTATGCTATACTGATTATGATAATGTACATCAGTTGTTATAGTTGCAGAAAGAATAAAAGGAAAACATCATCAACACTGTATTAATGCTGTCAAAATAGTACAGTAAGTTGTACGTTATTCTATTTCGGTGTTTTATCAAGTCCAAGATATTACAAAATGTAAAAGCAGAATGTACTTGAAATCCTACATTCTGCCGATTATGTGTAGCACTCCCAAAATATAAAACTAATTCACACTCACAATATTTATCTAGGTGAGCCGGGCCAATTAAGCAGACCAATTTCGTTAATGATATGTACTCGCTTCATCAAAAAACCGGTCGTGAAGCTTCAATTTTCATCTCCCGTAAAGTTAATCTGTACATTTGATCTAAAATTCTTTCCGCACCCGTAACTTTATACAACTTATTACATGTAGGTACATGGCAGCAAGGAATGACTTATATTTGTACTATGTGCTTATCTCATATTTTCAGTTGACTGATTTCGTATGAGACAATTGAAATTCCACAGTATCTCTTGATGTTTAATATTTAATAAATATATTTCAAGATATATACTCTTTGTAAATGACGGTATACATATGTTAGAAAGCTATGTAGGATTATCAGATTGCCCAGAAACGACATTCCAATACCTAGGTAGCTTGAACCATAGTTTAATTTTTTTTTATAGAGAAACACTTTTTTTTTATTTTGACGTCCATAAATTTTCGCTGTAATAAACGCCTTTTGGTAATTCGACGTTAATGATGCGGACACTCGATCGTGTACCTACCTACAACTCACATCAATGATACGTGGGTTAGTTGGCTCAGTACTTGTAGGAGATGTGATCTCTACTTTGAAATATACTATAATCACTATCTTTTTCTACATGAACATAGTTTGTAGGAACTAGAAAAATGAAGAGACAGATCTAATGCTAATTTCATAGCTTACTTACTGGTGCTATCAGTTGTATTCATTATTGACGCACCACGCTTCAGATATAGTGCTGTGTTTGCTCTGTTTCGTGTTAGTTAAATCAACTTCACACATGCATGCAATAATATATGAAACAATTACAAAAATGTCCCTCTGGGGCTACTAGGAAAACGCTTTTCTTGTCGTTGTTTTATGTTTAGTGTTGTGGCATAATACACATGTACGGACATTTTCAAAGGCTATACCCAGATAAGCTAGTTAAATCGGCCTTTGCATAAATTTAACTAACTTTTTTAGTAGCTGTTCACATATTACAATGAATCTCAGAAAGTTTTAACTTTGTAATGTTCATAATTTTCTAGTAAATAATCGTTAAGTAGAAAAACAAAAAAGAATCTTTTACCTATGTCATATATTCCGTCAAACGGGGTTAAGTGAACAAAATATAATTTTTTCGTTAATATTTTTATAACCTTTGAGAAATTAATTTTAAAAAAATAATTTAAGTTTATTTATTCATCATTTACTCAACATAATCAGCACTTTTTACTGCTACAGAATAAATATGTTACCAATTCTTTTTTTGGCCAAAGCGCGGGCGATTCATTTTACCCCATACGTTGAGCTAAAGTGAATTAGGTATAAATATTATATCCTTTTCACTTTTGGATGATTCTGGGTAAAATAAACCATATTAAAAATTTTCTAAGGTCTGATTTAGTCAAGAAAAGTTAATTTCATCGAAAAAGTTAAGTTCAGCGTATATAAGTAGGACAATATGTTAATAGTGTATATTATTCCTAAAGGATTAGAGAAACAGTATCCAGCAGCTGATACACAGAAAATCTTTCTTAGTGCTGCCTGCAATCAAACGTTCAACCGATTTTGAATTAATAGTCAAAGCATTTAAACATGTTTAATATATTTTAATATATAAGGAATGAGCAACGCATGCGGTACCTAGCCGTATTACTTGGCAGCAAGAAACATATGAGAATAATATTATCGGTACCTTTGTCTCATTGATTGCTAGAGACGCAAAAATTCACGATATTCAACGAGTGATTCACTTAACCCCGTTTGACAGTTCTTTTAGGATCGTACACTGTTGAAAATATTACGGTGTTGGCGTTAATTTTGCGCTAGTCAAATGTTTTAGTGTTGATTTTTACAAACTTTGCCAGACGAGTTGACTACGTGTGTTTAATAGAACGGAAATTACTAGAATTTCGTGTGAATTCTTTGTTCAGATATGAGGATTTACTATTTTTCTAGACATTCAGAAGCGTCAACCATTCAAAATTTTTGGCCCGGATAGAAATATAGAAACCCCACCTAATCTGATACGGTATTGCATTATACGCACCACATGCATTG